>JBBPJT010000729.1:0-15733 GCA_038088895.1 Xerocomus potaroensis
CTGTGCACCATAGGCTGGCAGTATATAAGTAGCACTATATTGTAGTAGCACCCTAAGTGGTATCTAACTGTTACATCACCTAAGTGTGGGCCTGTAACTTCTTGTGGCTCTATCCTCATCCCTCTGCTGTGCCTTGAGGATTCCTTCATTATCAGTATCCCCATCATTCCGGCATGTGCCCTTGATGGCTCTCTGAAACGTAGCGGGAGTACACCGGCAGCGTCTAGGCCAACAGTGTACGGAGCAAGTGGAACGTATAACCACTAGAGAATGAATAGACAAGTGGGGGCGTTGATCCCACTACCTGTGGTGGACGTCGTCGTATGGAAGGGGAATCACCTCTTATCAGGCGGGAGTCTTAGCTCACGCACCCTAGTGTTCCAGGAAAGATTACCCGGTAGTCTCGAGGTGAACAAGACTGGAGAGTCTTGGTCACTGATACCACTGGTATTTATATTGCCAGGATCCGCGCACGGACCATGCTATGCTACATTTTACATAAGCAGGAATCAACAAGAGAGTATTACGCTATTGGCTACACTATTAATATACTAGTACATGAGTAAGCTACGAGATAAGAGCGAGTTATGCTATTGGCTAACGAGCTCTATTTGAAATTACCTGAGTCATGCTGAGTAATGCGCAGCACTGAGAGCTTAACGCTATTGGCTAAGGATTGTACATTACCAATCCGCAGCACGAGGGAATACCGCCATTGGACGAGAGCTCCATGGCTTTGTAATGCGCAGCAGGTATTTCCAATAGGATGAGTAATGCGCAGTAGCACATTATATGCCATTGGCCGATAAGCATAACGACTGAGTCATCAGGAGTCAGAAGATAAGAATAGCCTGAGGGGCTGAAGAGGAACTCCTGAGTCATACACAGCCTTGCCGTAAAAGAGAAGAAGGAGTCACGATGAGTCATTTGCCTTATAAGGATGAACAGCCTTATAGGTCATGTGATATGTCACATGATGCGTCACGTGATATCCTTGAATAGAACCGTCGTAAAGGATTAGCTGTCTTGGGTATCGTTTCAGTACTTAGTACTGTAGAGACAAGGTGAATATAGATGGAAATAAGAGAAATCAAATTTTTATTGTATTTTCGTAACATTGTCAGGAATGATTCTGGATCATCGAGTTCTAGAGAAAATTCTTCTGTCATTGATGTGGGGTCTAAATGCAGAGCATTTATCATGCATAGGATGATATTAATGAGGACTCTGTCTGAAATCCACAAGAGATTCTTGTCCTTGTCTGGGTGGTAGCCAAACTCTTGTACCAGATATGAAATCTATTGGGTCTGGAGATGAGGAGCACCCTTCTTGTGGCAATATGAGCGGCAATTCATGATCTCCAGCTGGTACCATGTATCTTTTATGCTGATGTTGATCTGACAGTGAAGATCTATGTCCAGTATCTGGTTGTATTCTTTTAACACCAGGTTTCGCTGGAGAGAGCTGTGAGTAATAGGATGGGAGAGAATTCTGTGATTTAGAATCATCGAATAATGGTGAAGGTAAACATGGTTCATTGTAATCTTCAGATCTATAAGTATCTTGAAGATCTTGTTCTGATCTTTGCCCAAGATCAGGTGGAAATTGTTACAGTACTCAATGGAATGCCCAATGCTTGATCTAGCATTAGGGTCCTTAGTCTACTGGGTTCATTTCTTCTCTCCAACACCCACTCTCCCACCAGTATATGATTAGATGTTCTTCTCTACTGTTGTTCCTGACCTACAGATAATGCTTGTCTCCTAGGTCATGTATGTTACCTGTCACATGACATACACATGTTTGCCACGAGGCTCCTTTGCTTCTACCTCATGGCTGTTCCTGTTATTACTGCTTATGTGCACCTGTAGCCTAGGGCTATGGGCATTACCCTTTATAGTTCAACCCTTGACCAGGGTTGTGGGCTTACCCTTATATAGCGATGACTCAGCATGGTCTGTGCACCATGGCTGATAGTATATAAGTAGCACTATATTGTAGTAGCACCCTAAGCTGTATCTAACCATTACATCCCCTAAGTGTGGGCCTGTAACTTCTTGTGGCTCCATCCTCATCCCACCACCATGCCTTGAGGATTCCCTATCATTCATATCCCTGTCATCCCAGCCCATACCCTTGACAGTTTCTATCAATCACCATCCTCATTACAGCCGCCACCCTAGTCCTGATGACCATCCTAGTGGACGTTGTCCTAACTATCGTCTCTATCGTCACAACACTCTTCACCTTTGTTTATCTCCTTGTTGCCCTCGTAGTTGCCACCATTTGAAGTTATTGGCTCATTACATAACAGAAATTGTCTGGGATGGGGTGGATCTCCTGAAATTGGAAGTGGTACATATAGATCTTTTGCTGGAGGTTCCAGAATCTCCTAAGTATCTTCTTCAGCTTTCTTAGGATCGAAATCTTGTACATCATCTGATAAAGGTTCTGGTCTGTCTTTCTCCTTGTTGAGACAGTAGGGGAATATATGTTCATCAAAGGTGGCATTTGGCAAAACAAACACCCTTCTTTTCTGCATTTGCCAGAAATTATATGCCTTAGAGTTGGATTCATAACCAATGAATACCATCTCTTCTGCTCTAGGTGCCAGCTTATCATTTCGCTGTTCTGGGTGTAAAAACACATATGCTCTTGTCCCAAAGGTTCTGAAATAGGATATATCAGGCTTTTCTCCTCCAAACACCTCAATGGGAGTTTTCTATTGAAGTCTGCACATTGGCTGATGATTGTAGATATGCAATGCTGTTTAAGCAGCATCCTACCAGAATATGTGAGGCATACAGGCATGGAACATCATGGCTTTGGCTTTCTCCATGAGAGTTCTATTGAATCTCTCAGCTCGACCATTTTGTTGAAGTGTATGGGGAGCAGAGGTCTGGTGTGTAATACCTCTGTTTGTGAAGAATGACTGTAGGGCTTGGCCCATAAATTCCCCACCTCGATCAGAGCAAACAGAGACAAGGACAGTGCTAGTCCAGGTCTCACAAAGAGAAACCATGTCTTTGAAGCAAGAAGGGACAAGATCCTTTGAGCAAACAAAGGACAAGGTAGCATAGCCAGAAAAATCATTAATAAAGGTAAGAATGTACTTAGCTCGAGTGCGAGATTCAACAGGAAAAGGGCCCATCAAATCAGTGTGCACAAGAGCCAGGGGCCTGGAGGTGTGTTTGGAGGAATCAGGATAGGGCAAGTTAGTCATTTTCCCCATAGCACAACCTTTGCAAGGGTGCAACATGGATGGCAAAGTTAGAGCAGGGAGTCCCAAGACATTCTTATGTGCATTGCAAAGAGCATTTGTAGAGGGTGAAACACCTCTGACTTCTACACTAGGCCTAATGATGGAAATCTATGGAGAGGGGGCCAAAGTATAAGTGAGGGTATGGAGAAGGGAAATAGGTAGGACTGAGTCTATCTTGCTAGAGCCTCCTACCAGAGGGAGAACACCAAGAGAACTTGACTGGGGAGTTCTCTGGTCAAGTTCCTTGGGCTTTATATACTATCTAAGTATTTACATGAGTTGTACCTAGATCTAATGATTGGATTGTCTAGGGCATATGGAGGCATGGTTAGCACATGTAGAATGGAAGTATATGCACGAGGGATCCTTGCTGCAGTGGCAGCATAGCCCTGTCTATGATAGATCACATATTTGATGCATAAGTGTCCTTTGGGGTTATCTAAAGATCTGCCACCAAGGAGGTGGAATCTATGGGGGGTAATGGCGTCCATAGGTGCTTCTGGATGCATATGAGTTGGGGGGAGAAGCTAGGGCCAAGGGATCGGTCCATTGGTCCAGGATTTATGGGCGAAGATTTTGGGTTTTGGTCCCCCCTATAGATAAGATTAGATAAAGGTATCTTAGAGCGAAAGTGGCTTCTAGAGGATCAGAAAAGATGATCCAGGGACTTAGGGGTGATCTTAAGGATTCATAACACATTGGGGGAGGGCATAACATTGGTTTCCCATACTCTGCAGTTTCTCAATAAGAAGATAGGAGAGAAGGGTGGAAGACATTATGAATTCACCATTTAGAGGGTAGGCACAGTTGATCCACCACTGGAGAGACAACCTTGGCAATTTCAAAAGGGCCTTTGCGAAGTGGATTAAGTTTTTTCCAGGAAGAACTCATTTTCAAGTTCTTCACTTCTAACCATACTCTATTGCTAACCTTCCATGGTTGGAACTTGCTGCAGATTTGTTCATGCATGAATTGTTGTGCCAACTGGTGAGCACTGATAGCTTCCTTTCGAGCATTATCGAGGTAGGTTAACCTATCGGAGAGAGCTGGGACAAAAGTTTTCCCTAGTGCAGGATACGCTTGTGGTTCATACCCCAAGATCAAGAAGAAAGGGGTACACTGGGTGACTGAGTGAATGGAGGAGTTATGGGTAAATTGAGCCATTGGTAAAAGGTCCATCCAGGTCTGTGGATTGTCTTGGCAGAATAGTTGGAGATAAGTTTCGAGTTCTTGATTTACTCATTCAGTTTCTTCGTCTGTTTGAGGATGATAAGTGGAGGAGAGTGTAACATCATAGTGAAATAGTTGAGCTAACTCTTGTGCAAAGGTGGAAGCGAACTGAGGTCCTCAATCAGAGATTATTTTCTCATGTAATCCAACAATGGGAAAGATATGAGTATAAAAAAGTTATGTGATGCCTGCTGCATCAATTGACTTTGAGCAAGGGAGGAAAAATACCCCCTTACTAAGACCATGGTCGACCATGACCAAAACAGAATCCAAATGGCCAACTGGGGGAAAAGTGGAAATGAGATCAACAGAGATTTGTTGAAAGGGGCAGACAGCAAGGGTGTTATGAAGTTCTGTTCCAGATCCTTGTTTTCTCCTAGTATTGGGGTGCATCCATGAAGACACCATTATCTCTCCCTTCACCCTCGCCATAGATCTCTCTGTCTGACTAGTTGCCTCTACTAGTGTCAGACTGTTATGATAGATTCCCCTGGTATTGTTATGGTTTTTGTTCCAGATCCTCCTTTTTCCTAGTGATAGGGAACGTTCATGAAGATACCATCATCTCTCCCTTCACCCCTGCCATAGATCTCTCCGTCTGACTAGTCACCTCTACTAGCGTCAGACTGTTATGATAGACTCCCCTGGTATCAGATAACGTTATCTGATACCTGTTATGTTACCACCCATCATTGGATTGCAATCCGATGACTGATACCTCTTTGATATTGGATCATCATCCGATATCCGTTATGGCTTATGCATCAGTGCACGTTGCCTGACATGGACTTCTTTACTGATCGGGTGTACCCTTGACCCCGATCCATAGATAGTAGTATTTCCCACATGGTGAGTAGACACCGTGCTTCTTTTGTCCTCATGGCTTACTTCTTATCCCCCACGAGATGTGCTTCGTGCTTCTAGGGTTTAGGGCTTACCCTTGGGTATAGGGTATTGCCGTATTTAGCGCATTAGGTAACATGGTCTGTGCGCAATCCTAGTAGGTATATAAGGGTAGTACTTAGCGATAGTTGAACCCTAAGTTCAACCTTAACTTCGGTCCCTTCCTGTACCTTGCCTAGCATAGGCTTTTTTTGCTCAATCTATATCTTTCCTTTGACGTTTCCCCATGTGTCTGAACTCAGCAAGAAGCTCTTCAAGACCTTGGGTGTAGTATGTGATGAGAAAGAGTGTCTGCAGGCAGGTGCAGGCAAAACCATAACAAAGGTTGAACTTTTCTCTTGTGTTGTCTATTTAGCACAGCACCGTCTCTCTATTGCAGATCCCAGATGTGGTTGTATGTTCCCTGTGGTGGAACACCCTGCTGGTTCTCTCGTCATTGACTCCGCGAGACCAGCACATCTATAAACTGCATACATTGAAGATGCCAGTCCTTCCACCTGTTGGTGCTCATTCGTTTTTGCACCATTGTCTTTCCTTCGGCTCCCCTGGCTTTCGTCGTCCATCCTCATCCTCCCTTTCCTTGCATTTACAGTGTGGGCATACCACCCTTATCAGGTATTCATGCAGTTGTCCGCTGCGCATCATGAGAGCATACCGATGGTTGTCAGTCTCAATTGATTAAATATGGATAATGTTGCTGTTTCCCATAGTGCACTAGGGAGCGTATTAGCAGAGCGCTGGGGGCTGCTACGTAGGATGAATTGATAACATCCCCTGTTCGCATGATTACAGGGATTGTCATGTCACTGTCGCGAGCATATTCGTGTGCCGTAGCCAGGCATATCCGGTTCCCCCATCCCCATATGTAGTTTGTGTGAGTTAGGTGCCAGCTCTAACAAATGTGATTCCATTGATTGTCATCCGACCTCACATCCCCTTTTTCCTGAACCTCCAGCATGAGGTTAAACTGCATCGTTCCCACTCCCTGTCTGGCATGACATAAAACTGCATCATCCTACCTATAGAAGGATTGTCTCTTCCTCGTCTCTCTACCACCCAGCATGGCATTAAACTGCATCCTCCAAAGCAATCAACGTTCTAGTTTCAGGTCTTGTTATTGCGACCCCAACTTCGATAAATCTCTTGGAACGTGTGTCCTTGAGTATAGACGTCTGCTGTTGGAACCTCCTTCCCTCAAGGCATTAAATGTACCAATCTCGGATCTCAACGTCGAGTATCCCGATCATGATCAATCTATTGGAACTAGTGTCCTTTAGTATGGAACGTTTAAGCACTATGCGCCGATCGCCTGCACATAGTCCACGATAAGACCTTCTCCCTACCAGAGTCCAGCATGACTCTAAACTGCATCTGCCCTAGTTTGGGCTTCCCTCTTCTTTTGTTGGTGGACCGGTATGTCCTTAAAACTGCATTCCTCTCCCCGGACCATCATGTCATTAAACTGTCGCCACCATCGTTGGTCCAGCACGACTTTAAACTGCATTTTTCTCCCCACTATCCTTGTCATCCGGTATGATGTTAAACTGCATGTCACCCTCTCGTCTAGGGACTTTCCCATTGATCTGCCTTACATCGATCTTTTATGACGGCCGATCTTTTCGTATCAGTTGAGGCACGTGTCGCTGCCACACTCAACTTCTCCTGTTTAAGGTTAACACCATGGGATATGTGTACACCCAATCCAGGAGGCATATGGTCAGACTGCAGCATATCGATACATTGAATGCGAGTATACAGCTATCTATGCCACATGGTATCACCTTCCCCTAGTTCACTGCCAGGTGAATAGGATTTGCGATCTGGGACTTGAATCGCTTTTTTCTTCATCTCCCCTTGTTCCCCATCCCCGAGTTTCTTTCTGTTGTTACACAAGGGTGTCCCCATCACCGTGTATTCAGGAATTCTAGGACTACTTCCCATAGACCTCGTTCAGGGACCTCGTGCTTCTTTAGCAGATATCCCTTCCTTTGTATAGTCCTCTTTCCTTCCGTCAAGAGTCCTAGTCAGAGGTATTTCCTAGTCGGAGGTATCTTGCCGATAGGCTCTTCCCCATATAGACCGAGGACCTCCCGTGTAGTCGGAGGTATTTTCCTCTCATTCAGGGACTCCGAGCATAGTCGGAGGTGGCCCTTCCTTTCTCTTTCGATCTTCCAGATGTTTTGTGCAGTTAACGTAGTCCTGCACCGTCACCATCACTCTTTGCTTGCAGGTGCCAGCCCTGCCACCACAACGTCGTGACCGGCAAGTCGTTAAACTGCTTCCTTCCCACACCGTTGATCATCTATCGCACGATGTAAACTTGGCCATCCCATCCTCTTCCCCGGATCACCCCTGGTGGGCTTCTGCTGTCGTTCTTCCGCCAGACCTCTTCATTGAGGTGCCATTCTTTCCGCTTCCCCAGATCATTGCCGTTTGATCTGTTCTTTCCGTCGAGCATCCTTGCTGTTGGTCACCATCTTCTCCTGATCCTCGCCCCCACGCCATCTTTTCCTGAAATTTTTTTTCGGGGGGCTTCTTTCTTCTGCCTCTTCTTTTTCCTGCCTGGTCCTTTCCTAGTTGGGACTGTTGGTTTGTGGGACTTGTCGGTGTCGAGTCTAGATTTTAGTCAGAGGTAGAGAGGTGGTATGTACACAAAGTGCTATGCCTCAGAAGGCAACACATCACGAACTACCTCATGACTATCAATAAGTATTATCACAACTACTAGCATCTCTAGGTGTCGAAGGCGATATTCATTGCAGATTTTACTTTTGAGATCTACCTTTTTCTCCACCACGTTTTTCCTTTTAGACCGTTTCTTTTGGGATTGTCTGCTCCCGTCGCAAAAAGCATGATCTAGTTCCAATGGATCGCCATGCCTTGCCAAGCACTTCCATCACATTTTGGGTCACACGCCTCTTTTCCTTTTGGTGTTCCACGTCACCTGACCCTTGCCTTCTTTTGCCCACAAAGGACTTATAAGAACTGTTCGTCAATAATGATATCGACCCAGCACTCTAAAATGTCTTCCCCATCATCACTCCCTGCTGGCCATCCTTCTCGTCGACCTTTGACTGCCGCCGTTCTTGATATTCCCTCCTTCATCCCCCTCCACGATCTCAACCCATACGACTTCTTCATTATCTCACGTATTCGATATCGTGGGACCCTCTTCTGGATTTGCAGTTGTCCTCACTGCCTGGAACTTTGTTGGGCATATTCTCTTCTTGCCCTGGATGCTTTGTGGTTGGACCACAATGGTTGGGTCTGTCCTGTTGACCCTCCTCTTTACCCTTCTGTTGATTCTTTCTTACCAACGTATCCACCGGTCCACCTTGATCGCCCCTTCTTCCATCCCTGTTCAGAAACCCCTCCCCTCCACCGTGTCATTTTAGATTCTAACCTCCATCGCTCTCGCTCATCTCTCCTGCATTGTGTCACCACGCCGTTGCAGGTATTATATGAGATGATGCTCTTTGATCATCAACGAGAGAGCTAGAGAAGAGAGTTTTGAGTCCGGTGGTCTCAAAAGGGTAGTTTGGGCTTATGTTATGGTTTTTGTTCCAGATCCTCCTTTTCCCTAGTGATAGGGAACATTCATGAAGATACCATCATCTCTCCCTTCACCCCTGCCATAGATCTCTCCGTCTGACTAGTCACCTCTACTAGCGTCAGACTGTTATGATAGACTCCCCTGGTATCAGATAACGTTATCTGATACCTGTTATGTTACCACCCATCATTGGATTGCAATCCGATGACTGATACCTCTTTGATATTGGATCATCATCCGATATCCGTTATGGCTTATGCATCAGTGCACGTTGCCTGACATGGACTTCTTTACTGATCGGGTGTACCCTTGACCCTGATCCATAGATAGTAGTATTTCCCACATGGTGAGTAGACACCGTGCTTCTTTTGTCCTCATGGCTTACTTCTTATCCCCCACGAGATGTGCTTCGTGCTTCTAGGGTTTAGGGCTTACCCTTGGGTATAGGGTATTGCCGTATTTAGTGCATTAGGTAACATGGTCTGTGTGCAATCCTAGTAGGTATATAAGGGTAGTACTTAGCGATAGTTGAACCCTAAGTTCAACCTTAACTTCGGTCCCTTCCTGTACCTTGCCTAGCATAGGCTTTTTTTGCTCAATCTATGTCTTTCCTTTGACGTTTCCCCATGTGTCTGAACTCAGCAAGAAGCTCTTCAAGACCTTGGGTGTAGTATGTGATGAGAAAGAGTGTTTGCAGGCAGGTGCAGGCAAAACCGTAACAGGTATCGGATGGTTATCCAATACCTGTTATGTTACCACTTGTCATCAGATTGATATCCGATGGCCAATACCCCTTCCTCAATATCGGATTGTCATCCAATATCCATTATGCTTACACATCAGTGCATGTTGCCCAACATGGACTTCCTTCTCAATCGGGCATACTCTTGACCCCAATCTATAGATACATAGTTTTCCCACACAGCAAGTAGATGCTGTGCTTCTATTGTCCTCATGGCTTACTTCTTATCCCCCACAAGGTGTGCTTCTTGCTTCTAGGATTTAGGGCTTACCTTTGGGCTTAGGATATTTCCATATGTAGCACATTAGGTAACCTGGTCTGTGTGCAATCCTAGTAGGTATATAAAGGTAGTACTTAGCGACAGCTAAATCCTAAGTTCAGCTTTACCTTCAGTCCCTTGCTTGTACCTTGCCTAGCATAGGCATTCTTATCTCAATCTATGTTTTTTTTTCTTCCCCACATGTCTGATCCCAGCAAGAATGCTCTTCAAGACCTTGGGTGGATTTCAGTATAGAGAGATAGCCTACAGGCAGGTGCAGGCAAAACCATAACAAAGGGAAGGAAGAGGGGGAAGAGGAGGAAGAGAGGGGTGAGTATTGACTTTGGAGGACTGGCAGAGGGGGCAGCTGAGGACAAAACAGCAAATGAAGGTGGGCATGCCAGGCCACCAATAGTCATGGTGGAGGAGTGCAAGGGTGCAGAAAATCCTACCATGACTGCCGGCAGGAGTGGAGTGGATGGTGGAAATGGGAGCATGGTAGGCAGATGGGGGAATATAGAGATGTCGGCGATAATAAAGACAACCATCGTTGAAGGGCCACTCAGCGAGAGAGGAGTGGGGAAAGAGAGGAGAACTCTTAGCCATGCAAGAGAGAGCAAAGAGGACGAGGAAATTGGACGAGGAAGAGAGGCAGATCTTTTGTGCAAGGGTGGAATTGATAACATTGATAAAAAGGTTGGAAGGAGAGTGACATTAGCGTTATCATGGAGGGTCAGAACAAGGGAAGAATGGGAAAGGGCATGTTACATAGTGAGCCAATAACTTCAAATACCGGTGACTATGAGGGTGACAACAAGTAAGACAGTGGTGACAAAGACTGCTACTGTGGTGATGAGTGAGGAGACAATGTCGACGAGGATGGTTGTCAGAATGACAACAATGATGGAGACGAGAATGTTGATCAGTAGAGATCCATCAAGGGCTTATGCCAGGATGACAGGGATACAGATGATGAAGGAATCCTCAAGGCACAGCAGCAGGATGAGGATGGAGCCACAAGAAGTTACAGGCCCACACTTAGGGGATGTAATGGTTAGATATAGCTTAGGATGCTACTACAATATAGTGCTACTTATATACTATCAGCCATGGTGCACAGACCACGCTGAGTCATCACTATATAAGGGTAAGCCCACAACCCTGGTCAAGGGTTGAACTATAAAGGGTAATATTCATAGCCCTGGGCTATGGGTGCATGTAAGCCATAATAACAGGAATGGCCACGAGATAGAAGCAAAGGGGCCTCGTGGCAAACACATGTATGTCATGTGACAGGTAATACACACGACCTAGGAGACAAGTGTTATCTGTAGGTCAAAGAACACAACACAAGAGAAGGAAGACATCTAATTGTATACCAGTGGGGGGAACAGGTGTTTAAGGAAGAGATGGAATGAACCCGGTAGACTAAGGACCCCAATGCTAGACCAAGCATAGGGCATCCTGTTGAGTACCATAACAGGGCATTAGCAGGGCCCATAGTGGAACCAGATTGAACAGAGAACTTCAGATCAAAGTCTTGGAGAAAGAGCATCTAGCATGCTTGCCAATGAGAGAGATGGTGAGGTTGACAGAAGTAAGAGAGATTTTTGTGGTCAGTATAAACCTCAATGGGATGACCTGTTCTTTGGAGATAATGTCACCATTTGACAAGAGCATGGATAACTGCAAGAAGTTCTGGGTCATAGATGTCGTAATTCCATTCTGCAGAGGAAAAAGTATGAGAGAGATAGCCACAAGGGTGAAGATCCCTGTTGACATCGCATTGCATCAGGACCCTGCCCATTGCAATCAGAGAAGTGTCAGTCATTACAATGAACAGTTTTGTGAGGTCAGGAAGAGTGAGAACTGGCAAGGTGAGGAAAAGTTGTTTGAGCAAGTGATATGCAGCATCACAGGCAGGCATCCATGCCCAGAGATGGTCCTTCTGAGTGAGTGAGTGCAAGGGAGTGGCAAGAAGGGAGAAATTTGGGATAAACTTCCGATAGAAGTTGCAAAATCCTAAAAAGGAGCATACTCCTTTCATAGTTTTGGGTGGCATCCACTCTTTTATGGCAGTTAGTTTGGTGGGATCCATTTGAACATGATCGAAGGAGACCATCATCCTGAGATATTCCACCTCAGCTGCATCAAAAATACATTTAGACGATCTGAGATGGAGAGAATGTTCATATAGACAGGAGAGGATTAGGCAGGTACGATGATGGTGAAGAGTTAACTTATTGGAATGGATTAAAATATCATCCATGTAAATCACTAGCCACCCTTCTGCAAGATGGTCATGGAAGAGGTGATTCATCATCGCTTGGAAGGTAGCAGGGGAGTTACATAAACCAAAAAACATGACAGTTGGTTTATAGAGGCTGAATGGGGTGATGAATGCAGCTTTCCATCAATCATCAGGATGGATGAGGACATTGTTAGATCCCCATTGGATGTCGAACTTCATAAAGACAGTCAATCCTTTTAATTGATTGACTAGGGAAGAAATGAGGAGCAGGGGGTAAGCATTTTTAACTGTATGTTCATTCAAATATTGATAATCTTGACAAGGGCAAAGGTCCCCAGTTTTCTTTTGAACAAAAAAGGATGAAGACGCCTAGGGGGAAGAAAAAGGGATGATCCTCTCTGCTTTGAGATTTTCATCAAGGAATTCCCAATAGGCTTCTCTTTCTTTTAGGTTGAGAGGATAGACCTTGCCTACTTTTGGAATAAAATTGGGAGTGAGCATGATGGTGTGGTCGAATGGACGAGAGGGTGGCAATTGGCCTGTTTTTACTTCCACAAAGACATCCAAGTATTCCTGAAACATAGGGGGAAGAATAACTGGTGTGGTGATGAGTTTTTCTTGAGTGAGTTGTGTGGCTAAGGTAGTCCAATAAAGGGTTTCTTGTTGAAACCATTTCTTCCAGAGATTACCAAGTTTTTGATCAACATTTGTTGAGAGGTAGTTTATTAAGTCTTCATTTTCTTCTTCTTCATTGTGCCATCTGGATAGGGTGAATATCCCTGATCCCCAATTGATCAATGGGTTTGCTTTTCATAACCAAGGTAACCCAAGGATAATAGGTTCATTTCGAATAGTGAGGACCAAAAAGCTCTAGGGTTTGACCTAGGATCCGATTTGTATTGCCATAGAAACACAATATTGAATGGTGCTGCTTCTATTGATGGTCCCATCCACATTTTGTGCAATGCATGGTTCAGTTAAAGATGTAAGGGGTAAGTGATGTCTTTTTATGAAAGACTCATCAATAAAACTTCCAGTTGCTCTGCTATCAATGAGAGCTGAGACATCAACCTTCATATTTGGACCATACAGACAGAGGGGAATTTGCATAGATTTCTCAGTGGTCCCAGTCCTATGTACAGTTGCTATTGTATTAGGAAGAGAGGTGGTCAAAGATTCTTTCTTCCTTGCTAAAAATCCTTCCCTTTTGCCTTGGCCAGTTCAGTTCAGGCTACTTCTTCGACTTCCTTGTTATCTGTGTAGCATGCTTCTAACACAGCATGAATTTGCTCGGCTGTTGTTCCTTGTTCCATTAATTATGCAATGAAATGGTCAAGCTTGGTTGGAGTAGCAGTGGTCAGAGTAGCAGTAGTCGGAGTAGCAGTAATGGCACGAATTGGAAGATTTCTGATAGCATTAGATGTCCCAGCTGAATTTGATGCTGGTGGAGTAAAAGGGGCCATTTGGCAAAAGGGGTTGTTGTTGCAAACAGGGTTTCAGGTTTCCCCTCCTCTGTGAACACTGGCTCTGCAGCCAATTCTGTGACAAACAAAACACTGGTTCTCCCTAAGATGTTTAGCTTTATTTGTGGAAGTCAAGGTGACGGTGTCCACTTCCATTGTTATGAAATCTGTTCCAGATCCATTGTTTTCCCCTAGTATTGGGGTCATCCATGAAGATACCATCATCTCCCTTTCACCCCCGCTGTTAGATCTCCCCATCTGACTAGTCACCTATACTAGTGTCAAACTGTTATGATAGATTCCCCAGTATTGGATAGCTATCTGATACCCATTATGTTGCCACTCGTCATTGGATCATGATCCAATGGCTGATACCTTTTTCCTTGATATCAGATCATCATCCGATATCCATTATGCTTACTCATTGGTGCACATTGCCCGACATGGACTTTCTTCTCGTTCGGGTGTATCCTTGACCCCAATCTTAGATCATAGTATTTTCCCACATGGCAAGTAGACGCTGTGCTTCTATTGTCCTTGTTGCTTACTTTTTATCCCCCACAAGGTGTGCTTCTTGCTTCTAGGGTTTAGGGCTTACCCTTGGGCTTAGGGTATTTCCATACGTAGCATATTAGGTAACCTGGTCTGTGCATGATCCTAGTAGATATATAAAGGTAGTACTTAGTGACAGCTGAACCCTAAGTTCAGCTTTAACTTTGGTCCCTTGCTTGTACCTTGCCTAGCATAGGCATTATTATCTCAATCCATGTCTTTCTTCTATCATTTGCATCTAATGCCTGATTTTGGACCACAGTGGCCCAGGTTAAGGCAGATCCTTTCTTCATATACAAGAGCACAAATGCGACCCTCTTATCATTGTTGTTGTATACTTCTTTGTTGACTAGACGGTACATTCATATGTTACTAAGCCAGTCTGCTGCTCTTGAGGGAGATCCGTCATATTCATCAGAGGTATTCAGATGAAGTTCCATGGGTTTCGGTTGGTGCGTCATTGGAGGAGAGATGGGGGCTGTTAGAAAGGCAGGGAGTGGAGGGAAGGGTAGTACTGGGGAAGGGGGAAGAGCAGTGGATGGCAAAGATATCTGAGAAAACAATTGACTCAATGCAACCGTTATCTGATCTGGGGGTTCTAAGCTGAGATCTTTGTTAGTTGAAGTCTCAGTATCTGTGGCTTCTTCTTCTAGGGTAGGAGGGGTAGGGGTACACTGGCCTCAATAGGCAGCGAAGAGGTTGGGGAAGTTTTGGGGGTTTCAGTGGGCAATGGTGAGGGGAGGGTGGCGTGCACAATGATGGTGGCGCTATCTAGAAGAAGTAGAATCTTTTGTTATGCTTGGCCCGGGTAGGGATGAGCATAGCCCTTGAAGGGTAATCAGAGTTCTTGGGCCTTTGCACTGAAGGTATCGATGCCCTGCAAGCTGGAGGACTTAGATCAAAGTATCGGTGAAGTAGACTGTCTAATGAGATGCTGGGCAAGACGTTGAGAGAAACTGGTGGATCTATTGACTAGTAGGTTGCAAGATACAAGGGAGATTCTACTTAGGGTCTATGGTACATCGCACTGCAGTTTAAGTAGGTATCTAGACAGTACACAGACTAAGTGGTGTCTACTGTGGAATGACTTATCTGGAGTCATATCGAGTCATAACCAAAGGTAGTTAGGCAACCATCAATCAAGGGAAATAAGAAGGATCATGAAGCATGTGAGAGGCTATGCTTAGAACAGAAACAGCATCCAGATCATGGGAAAAAAAGGTAAGACAATGGAAAGTGAAACGAAGTGAGAGTACACCGGGCAGTAATCAAGCCGATGTAAGGATATACGCACTAGGCAACTAGATCAAGCCTGTGGTGGACGAAACGAGGTGGAACGAGAAGGGGACTTAAAGTCAGACACTTGTGTAACCAGGTGACAAGACCCTTACGGTTCAAGTGAACAAGACTGGGGAGTCTTGGTCGCTCAGACCTTCGGGTTTATATATTCCAAGTATCTACGCACGGACCAAGCAGTGCTACATTAATACAAGGTTTGAATCAACAAGAGAACATTAC
>JBBPJT010000730.1:0-15706 GCA_038088895.1 Xerocomus potaroensis
TACATGAAGATAAGAAGTGACGTGCATAGTCATATGTATGAAACCCAATGAGGTCGCAGAATAGTATGCCAAGGAGGATTTCGCGACGGACAGGAAGAATGCTAGGGGTTTGTCAGTATACTCGGGCCGAGACGCCGGGCTCGACGCGCACCGGTAAATCTCACTGCTGGGGAACGGCGTATGCAAGAAAAACCCGATTTTGACGCCGGGAATTTTCTCCGTATTAGTAGAGAAGCATTCTTCAAAACCATCTGTGATCTTGGACAGTTCTCGCTTCTGCCAGTCTCCACTTGCTGTTCCATCCACGAGTCCCCGAAGGATCATGGGAAGGAGCATAAGGTGATAGTCTTGCACCCAAACCATCGCGCCGGGAGTAATCTGCGAACGGACTACCTCAGCGAACTGCAAATTAGCTTGGCGGTAACCCATCCAGTTCTCCTCGTCGAAGTTCATCTCCCCGGGGTGGTAGTGGAAAAGTGGCCATAAGATGGAGTTCGAAAAGCCATTGTAATGGCGGTCGGCGACGTCATCGTCGATGTAGACAGCATAGCAAGAGTATTCGTCCATGAGCCGCTTGTCGACATATGGGCGATCTTTCGGAGGGATGAAGAATCCCGGCCAACCGATCCATGTAAAGTTCAATGACTTTTTAAAGCCAGACAGGGCAGACACAAGTCCACCGGAAGACATCTTGAAGTGGTATTCGCCTGAAGCATCTTTAGTGATGGTAACAGGAAGGCGGTTGGAGACAACGATGAGGTGGGTTCCTTGACCAAAGTCCATGTCAGCGAGATTGGGGGCGAAAGAAAGGTGAGGGAAGAGTGAAGATGGCATGACGAGACAGAACCGGGATTATAAGAGCTACGGGTTAGAACAGGAACCTCTAAAAATCATGTAGCTGAACCGGATTAGGGAGGTTATCGGATCTAACAAGTCACAACCGGGTGCTACCAGTGCGGCGATCGATTTTGGCAGGCCTCGTACGTACGAGTCCATCCAATATTAATTCTGACTTCTGCCGGGTCTCGCCAGAACATTCAAAACCAACATGCTAGAAATTCGTATCCGATGAGCGTTCCATCCAACCCGACACGCCCCGCTCTCTTAATAATGCACGAATCAGATAGATGTATGGTGCTCTCATAATTCAGGATTACATATAGCACATCACAAGGTTGATACTGGTAGGTGTCGTGATCAGTCAAAGAGACCAAAGCCCTAGATAATCACTCAGAAACCGTATGCACTGTGGGTGAATTGGTTTACCATGTCGTCGTCAGATTCCTCCTTTTCCTCTTCCTTCTCTTCTGCCTTGGGTTCATCGACGGCGATGGCGGCGGCGGACTCTGTGGCGACAGGAAGTGCAGCAGCGAATGCCTCTGGGTTCTCCAAGAATGCTTTAGCCTACGCAAAGAGGGTCAGAAAACATTATTCATCAAAGACGGGCAAACATCAGTATAAAAACGGAAAGATGCATCTTGAATTTCAGCATTTTCAGTGTGCGAATTTATTGATAGCATCACAAAAGTGGGAGAATAATGCTCAACAGACCTTTTCAGAGCCCTCGAAAGTGTAATCAGTGGCCAAGGAAACGGCAATGAGGTTCTTGTACGAATTGACAAGAGAGTGAACGACAGAGACGATCGTTGGGTATTGGAGGGCAAGGGATATGCAAGCAATCGACTTGACCCCGGACAAGAATCGGTCGATAAGCTCTTGCTCGTCGATGTCGAGGACCGATGGAGGAAAGACATTTCCAGAGTCGAAAATTTGGACCACCGTCATACCGTATGTGAAAGGGGAGATGTTCAGCATGTTCAAGAGGGTTGCCTCGGATGGTCCGACACGACTACCAGCAGTGACAACTTGAACATCTGACACGATTTCGATAGTGCCACGAGCGATCTTCGTAGGAATACCGAGGGCCTGGAAAAAGGAAGTCTTTCCGGGTTCCATGCCGGTGTTACCGGCTGGGACAAAGACATCCTTGGGTGCATAGGCACCAGCGCGGGCGGGGGCGGCGACTTTGTTGGCGACAATAACCTCGCGAACTTCCTTAAGGTCAGAAGATGTGAACACGAAGCCAATGTTTCCTTTTATGTGAGGGAGGAGCTTCTCAAGCTGAGGAGACTCGGACAGGATTGAACGGAGGGCGCGGCGGACCATCGTATTCTTGCCCATCAAGACGACACCCTTTCCACGAAGGGCAGTGCGAATCTGATGCATCTGGTTGGAACCGACATTGTCGACGTTGACTAAGAAAATAGAGGCTTGGGTGTGGGTTAGCAAACTGTTGAGTGGGAGATATTATGGGACGCACAGTATTTGGCGATGAGGTCCTTCAATTTCGAAAAGTAGACTTCCTTCTGCGAACGAGTGGCACCCATCGTTGTGTGTAGTTATGTGTCACTCTTTGTTGCTCTGCAGCCGAGGGTCAACGCCGCAGTGTTTGGTGTGTACGCGACTCACATGAATGATAAAGTGATTTTGAGCTGATAACGAGTGCCTCCCAATTGACCTCTGTGGAGATGAGCTTGAAATATTCTCTGAAGCTCCTGAACACTCACCAGCAGTGCCAATGGATTTTTCAAGGCGACTGGTTGGAGATGTGAAGTAAGTTGTACTCCCGAATGTAAAACAAGGTTTGGGCTGTGATTACGTCGGACATTGCCGTGCCAGTTCTTGAATAAGGTTTGTTCTCCGACACTATCTAACACGTGACTGAACGCTTTCCATGCATGGTCCATGGTTGGTTCTTGACTTGACTTGACCGGATGAAATGGAAGTCACTGCGAACTCGTAATTCAAGGTAGGTTTTGTCTTGTTCTAGCCTGCTCGCTGGCACAACTTAATTGTCTGCCAGCCTGTTCTGTTTTCTCAACCCTCAGACGCTGCGACCCCGCCTTTGTTGTACGGTTCCTACCGACCTGTCCGAGAAACTGGAGAGTGTTGGCACACAGAATGTTTTGCGTCCTTTCTCTACACGCTCTTCAAATGTCTTGGGTCGTAGCATGCTCGTTCCAACTGGTGACTCTGCTATTCATGCCTTGAGACAATTCCTGTCTTCAGATAATGCTACTTCACACTACCCGCTTGTCTATTCTTCGACCGTTATTCGGTCTCTTTATTATGGTGCGGAGTCAAGACATCAGCTCGACAAACTGGATTCGAGGATGCTTTCTCTTCTGATAAGCTTGTTTGGATCGTTGTCCACCAATCCCCACCCATCCTTCATGCACAAAGTGCCTCTGACGGCGTGTGTCTTGGAGGTGTCTTCACGGAGGACTCATTGGAATTTCGTCCTGAAAGTGGGGGGATACAAGTTTGAAAGGGGGATGGCTCTTCATGATTCTGATCGGTTCTGGCTGATGCGTGCCGAACTTGCGGCAGTCCAAGCTGGTTCATGTAAGCTCGTCTCTCCCTGACTATGCCAGCACTGTAAATAAACCTCACAGCTCTATCTGATGATGCTTATAGCGCTACTCTGCGCGCGCGCACACACTATCACGCCATTCGCAGGCATAGCCGTCATCCAGACGTGCATGCTTACTATCTGGAGACGCTTTTAGTTCAACAGGATCCTCGTCTTCTCCGTCTTGCTTCCCGCGATCTCTCGTTTCTTCTGCGAACTTACGACATATGTCTTCCGTGGCTTCAACGTTTGCTTTATCACTTAGTTATCCGGTATGGTGGGTACTTGGCGCCCCAATCAAAAGAGATCATCCTCGCAGCGCTCTGGGATCGTGTTTGGCCAGGAATTGACCAGACTCCCCACCCTGTCTCCGGAAACGATCTGTCGGGCATACTTGGGGATAGTTGTAATTGGGACGTGACTACAATAGCTCGCTCCACTTCCGCCGAGCTGTTTGGCCTTGTCGTTCACCCTCTGAACAACAAACTCAGAACCATGCCCGCTGGTCTTTTTTCCATTTTCCGTCCGACATGTGCCCTTCCTCTCCGTTGGAGTTCGCTGGTCCTACTTTCTATTTTCAATTCTTTTGAGACAATAGATTCTAGCGGAACTCGCTGGGCGGACGATCACCCGTCGTGTTGGCAGGTAATTTTCGGCCTTGCTATTATAGAGAGGGCACTGCGAGACCCGTCTATCGCCTTCAAATTGCAAACTAAAGGTGGGATTTTGGAAACAACCCACTCTTTGCACCGGCAGTGGTTGTCGGTCATTGAAGCATACACAATCTCTCCAGACCTCGCATGCGTTGTTGCTACATCCTTTTTCAGGATAACAAATGTCTTGGCGGATACCACCCTGTTCTATAGCTGTCGAGATCTGTTCCGCGTAGAGAGGAATTCGGAAGGTCTACAGATACCACTACTGAAACTCTTTGCCGCTCAATACATTGCAGCGGTGGTGCGCGTCCAGGGCCTCCAAGCAGACGTGGTGACAACAATATTGGAGACCTTTCCAGATCAAGAACAACAGCATCGGGCTCTTGTGTCCGCCGTGGAGGCTCTTGCCCCCTTGGATACCTTTCTCGCTCATATGTTGTACAATTTTGGGCAAGCAAGAGGGATGAAACCTGATGCAAAAGTAGCTCGCATTCTGGCAGTATCTTTTGCTCGACGTGGGATGCTTCGCCAAGCGGTCCTCTTTCTCAGCGGTGGTCAATTTTCTCTGGAATCACGGGGAATTTTACTTTCTGTTATTGCGCGCAGTCTGAGAGAGAATCCACGAACTCGTCACCCTCAAAGTGTCTTCGTCGCCATCGCTAGTGAAGCTGTGACCTTGTACCAATTGCATGTTCCTCCAGGACACTTTCGAGGACGTCTCGAACAGCTGTTTGTCATTCTGGCCCAGCATGGTAGAGGCAGTCAGCTATTTCCCGCAGTGCTGTCCATCTATAGAAAGCTGCCTGATTTTTTCCAGCCACGATTCTTTGATCGGTATTGCCATGCGCTGGCGCGCCACAGGCAAATTTCCATCGCCAACAAACTCCTAGATGTTATAGCCACTGTACATCCAAAAATTGTTCGATCTCTTCGTCCGCTGGTAGACCAAATCACATTGCAAGTCAAAATATCCCGGCTGTTTGAACGCGCTTCCGTCTGCGGCCCGACCTCGCTTAAATTGTCTTCTCGTCTGCGTCGCTATCCAGGTACAAGAGTACCACTTGATTTTTCGCTACAAATGCTCCTGAGAGCGGGACGTGTTCTTGCTGCCAAACATATCTTTGCACGTGTGGCTGCTACAGTCCCCTGTGCCCGACGCACCGTCTTGGGGAACATCCTTCTCCATGGTGTAGCTCATCAAGCCATTCCACGCAATGGAAGACGTGTTCGTAAGGTCCTCGCGCTGTTGGAGAATCTTGTTGGGAACCACGGTTTCCAACCTGACAGAGTGACAGCTAATATATTGATCAAGGCCATGATGAGTTGGCGCTCTGCGTTTACTTCCCTGCGGCTCCGTAACCTGTTTGATCAACTCGTTAGGGCTGGATATCCAGCTGCGGATTACTCGCCCCTGTATCCACCGTTTGGTACAAAGCAGACACAACTTTTGGGTTCTTCTAGCTTTTCAGGGCTCTCATCCTTTGTCTCGTTTGAAAACCATTCGAGGCCATTGTTCAAGATGTTCATCAGCGCTTTCTATTTCTGTAATGATGTCGAGGCTGCGAGGAAGGTGGTTGGGATAGTTAAGGTAGAGGAGTACAAAAATGCCATGGCGAAAGAAGCAAGGCGGAGTGCACGATCGAGAGGCAGGATTAAGCCAACCCAAAGGAAGTAACTTTCAGGTGTTTGGACAGACATCGTTGTACCTTAGCTAGGTAGCGTCGTTCGTTTAAGTCGACAATACAACCACCGAAATGGTCACCGGCATTACCTCACAGGTTCAGATCGTCATGAGTGTTCCTCTGCATTGACTTGGAGAAAAAAGTAAATAAAGGCTTTCCTGTCTCACAAATAATTTAATATACGTATTGCTTCGTTGCTTTGTACATGGCAGTTGACTGCGAAAAGGTTCCGATGAGAGCGAGAACCAGCAGTGTCGCACGAAAAAGAAATTGAGGAATCCCATAGTATGGCTGAAGAGGGCGGGTTGACATTGACCAAGTAATTATACGCCATCCGGGCCAGGAGCGAAGGTACTACTACTGGTTTCAAACAAACACAGAGCCAGTTTACCAAATCATACCCGACCCAGTAGTTCTTGGAGATTCTCTGGGTTAAGTCAACCATGTTAACTAATATCTTGTGGGCACAACAAGATAGTCAGTTCGCGACATGCTATTTTGCTTCTCACGAGGACAAATAGGGGTAGAACGAATAATATTCTGTCTTGCCCAAACTTAATGTCACAAGCAAAGAAGGCATTTCACCTCTCTAGTAAGAGCCACGTTGTGCATATCAGTCCCTCAGATTCGTACGCCAAGCACAATGCTCGCCATGATCGTACGCAACGGCAGTAAAGACGCATCTGGGAACAATCCCCGAGCCAAGCCATAAAAGAATCACGTTGGATGATATGCTGTCACGGATAACGGTTGATGGATGGTTGACAGACAGAAACAAGGCTCGAAGAGGTGCAAGAAGGGCATTTGAAACACCTGTGCATCATTCAAATCCCTCCAGTGAATATGAGAGACATCCGGAGAAAGTGGCTCGGGCGCTCTCGATTGAGTGGTCAACTCATGGTTTATTCTATGATGAAATCCATAGTGAAAGTGGTCACTTGATTTATGGATCGTGTCGACATGATGGCTGAAACTTAGCATTCCACGGTGCACGATTCAAACGTACGGAGATGCGGTCATGTACGCCACATGTCGCGTTTTTTCACCGGATGTCAGAGGTCACTTCAAGTTGAAACAAGTTAGACGTCAGGCTTTGCAAATGAGAGTGCCCATGGAAACGTTTGATTAGTATTGTAACGCGTTATGGCGGAAAACTGGTGATTGCGGCGCGTCTCGTTCTGGCTGCAGCACCGCCAACACGTCTCGAACACCCAGCGATGGGTCAGTCACGGGTCCCCGTCGGTGACGGTAAGGGCCGAAACGTCTCCAGCCAGCAGATCTTTGATAACCGTGATTGCTGCGTCTACGTCGGATTCGACGGCCGTCGTACAACATACGCGAAGGTGCTGAGCCGTGTGGCCCTCTCAGATGGAAATGTTCTCGCCGCCTCGTCGTACAGCGCACACGGAAGACACCTAGAGCGGAAGTCGTTTTTCACACTTTGCGGCAGCTTGATGCCCACCTCCAC
The DNA here is from genome assembly GCA_038088895.1 of Xerocomus potaroensis. Lineage (NCBI taxonomy): Eukaryota > Fungi > Basidiomycota > Agaricomycetes > Boletales > Boletaceae > Xerocomus > Xerocomus potaroensis. Next base: position 7,219 of record JBBPJT010000730.1, read on the forward strand.
AGCACCACGGAGCGTATGCCCGCCACCGTCTGTGAGCATGATTCTCAAGAACAGCCTCCTCGCCGCAAATCAAGTCGGAGGAAGAGGATGTGAAGATGTATTTCCTCCTCCAGCTATCTGTCTTGTCCTGATTTCATGCACTCGTTCACTGCACATGCGCAACCTACTTTTAGGCTAGGATCAAAGTAGAAGTCAAAGTGAAACCATATCATCTCGGAGAACGCCATCCGAGATGGCTTAGCATTCATAGGCTATGACACCTTTGACATCAAATTACCACGAGATATCCTTGAAGCGACTACGGCAAGAGATGTCGCCCCACCCGTGTGGGGTGAGCAGCAAGCTTGCAACCTTCCCCAAAATCGGTAAAGAATTCATCCGTGGACTGGACGACTTCATGTACATGAACCTTTCATACGATCCGCATGCCGTTGGCCGGGATCACCGGGCTGAACCTTTAAGTTCCAAAATGACTGCCTAAAATCATGCGTTTCATCATGTGTGGGGGGCACAACACTTGGCAGTATACGGGTCAATACAAGTTGATCACAGCCCCACCGCTCAAACCTGACGAGTGGAATGCTCAATCAATAAAGGTAAAACCCTGTCCTTCTGTTTGAATTGACTGAGCAATTTCTCGCAATCACACAAACTTATTAGGTCAAACGGATGTAGGCAAACAAACTTTCACGAGAGAAATTGGATGGTGACCTAAAAGCCAAAATTGTTTTGCGGAAACGTCTGGGCCGTGACCTCACGCCGCAGGAAGTTGCAAATGCTCTGCAATCTAATGAACAGTTCCGTGCTCGTGCGGAGGGGAACCTCCAGGCATGTGATGAGGCCGAGCGGTATGACTTTTCAGTCGACTTTTTTATTGCGAGATATAACTGTTAGGATCTAGGTTGTCTGTGCATGGTGCAGGTTTCGATGTGGATTTCCAGCGGAGGATTGCGGCTGGCTTGAGTTAGATTCGTTTTACAGGTCCGTATTGGTAGTATCTATCACTACCCTCCCTCCAGCTGCTCGCTCGCTAGTTTGTCCTTAAGCTTGGACTTGAACTCGAGAAATTTCATTTGCGAAAGAGCGGCATTAATTAAGCATGGTCATGGAGCTTTGATGTCTAAATAAACATATTTAAAAAACTAGAAGGAAATGCGTCGATCTCTATAGAGGTACAACAGCTGGTATGCTTGAATCCTCAAGATCCAGCATGGTCACTTTATCCGGCAAAGTATGAGGCTCAACCTCTTCAACCTTCGTGCGGTCTGATCCTGAGTCGAATAGAGAGCGAGAGACAACAGTTGCAGTCTCTGTTTCATCGTCCTCACTGGCCGGGCTGTCCCGAGTGTTATCATTGCCAGGTTGACAAGTCGTGCTTACGGTCTCGACAGCCGGGACACCCGTTGGCGGCACCTGCAGCTCCTCCTTTTCTTCCTCTTCCTCGATGCTGTCAGATCGGGTAAGCTTGCCAGGGGGCTCGATTTTAGGCAGCACCACTTGGTGCTCTCCGACTTCCTCAGTGCTGGGATACATCACTCCCATTCTGCGCGCGAATTTCCGCTCGCGGATCCTCGCGAGGCTCAAGCGGCGTTCTTCCATCCACTGTTCTTCATCAACCATTTGCGTGGTCCCCCGCACAGTCGTCTCAGGTGATGGCGCGACCTTCTCACATTGCATGCCTATTCCTGTGGCAGCGAGAACATGCATAATTGGCGCGTGGGAGCGCGGGTTGGGCATGCGATGCGCGTATGTGGCAGACATCCTACGCGGGACCGGACCGGATCAGTGCGGCGTGCGACAAAGTTACCATGGATCTCACCCTGGACCAAGGACAAACTCGCCCCCCAGTTGAGTAAAGTCGCCACCTTTCTCCCATATGGGCATACCAACACGGAGAGCGTTCTTAAAGACCATGGCAATGCCACCCATGGGTCCATGGCGAACATACCCGCCTCGCTTACGCTGCGACTTTGGCTCCATCACACGCAAGTTCATGCCCAATGCTTTGTGGAGGCGTAGAGTAGGGTCGGTATAGAACGCGAACCGCGTGCGAAATATATCTGTCCTAGCTTCAGTTTGACCGTCGGAACCGTCACAGATGAAACACGAACGTCTGTATGATTTGATCATATTGAATGAACCATTTCCAATAACGACCATGTTGACATCGGCTTCCTTGAGAATTCTTGGATCAACGTTGTCCGCCACTGAAAACATGTAATCCTGACATAAAGGGCACCTAAATTTGTGTCAGCAAAATCATTCACACGAGGGAAAAAACCTTACCAGAAGTGTCTGATGAAAAGAACAATGGTCTTTTGATCCCGGAAGAGCTCACCGAATGGCACACGTAGCCCGTTTTCAGCAATGACCAGACACGATGCAGCATCAGCGAGTTGCCTAGGCGTCGGCAGTGCATGCTCGTCGAATGCCGACGAGGAAAGGGACTGAGCCATGGGTGGCCCTCCAACCTCGCATTTAGGCGGCGAGCTGGCTGTAGCACTGTAGCCATGACCGTCGATGGTGGTAAAAGAGCGCATATGAGTGGGAACCTTCGCAGTAGATGGGGAGGGATAAGATGCATGAGGAGAATGAGAAGGTGAGATGAGGTTTCCGAGACCACCCGTAAGGCCCAGTTCGGCGTCCGTGAGGGGCTCATAGACATATCCAGTAGCCGAATCCCGAGTGGGGCTAGAGACATCCATAGTATGCAGGCGAGCGGCCATCTCAACCGGAAAGAGTGTCATTGACTTGCGACGAGCGTGGAATGTGTTTGCCTCCAAAAGGTGTTTGGGGTTGGATGACCGTTCAGTGGAGGGGTGCGGGAAAGATGTATAAGAGGCATTGGTTTGACTCAGAACCAAATTGTCGTTAGCCTGATGAGACAAACTTAGGCGACTCCCGATCTTCTTTGGCAACAGTCGGGCAAACTTCTTAGCCTTGGTGGGCGGGGTCACGATCACATGATCTTCTGCTGAGAAGGCAGCCAAACGGAGCGGGGAGGACGGGATGGGGCAACCAACATCAGACTGGACGCGCGAGAAGAACGAGTGCACGCTTTCATTGCTCTGCCCAATGGACGAAGCGGGTGAGATAGAGGAAAGGTCCACACTGAGTGCAGGGGTAGATGACAGTGCACAGGCAAGGGTATGTGATTGCAGTTTCATGTGACCATATGGTGAGTTTTTGGGTGGGATGGGTAACGTAAGTCGTGCTTCTCCCCTCGACACAGCCGAACGGGAGCGACGACGTTGAATCGGGACAATTTGCGAACGCTCCGGAGTACAGCACTGAGGGAACCAAACAGGCTCGTCCGATAGCCCGCACCCACTAGTGGTCGGTGAGATATTGGACATACTTCTGTTGAATGATGTGGAGACATTCTGGGTGGGTGTTGGCGGTCTTTCTAGGTTAAGATACGCTTGATATATGTCTGGTGGGTATCGACCGCCAGTGTATGGGAGAGTCGGGAGATGCGAGGTGGATTCCCCACGAAAGGAGAGAGGAGCGCCGACACTGCTCAAAGTACTCGCGGTACGACTTCGAAGAACAGAGAGTGGTGCAAAGGGATCATCGGGGTCTGGGGTCGGGTAACGCGCCTCCAGCTCTAGGCTGGGAGCAGGTTTTCGTCGGACGCGGACATGACTGAGGGATGAATCGCTAGTTGATACAGACATAATACAGAATAGTTACCCAGCTGCCAGTGCGTGCCACCTGCGGGAAGGACGGGAGGAAGGGTGCCAGCAGGTCACTTGGGCAATCATTTATGTACGATTTCCATCGTGGCTTCGGCGAGGAGTGTCTGCGACCTACGAAGGTGAACCTTGTCAATTCAACGGATTACACGTTTCCGCATTGCCTCAATTCCCGTCGGTTACCGCGCCTCTTTATCACCAAATTGTGTATGGCTTGGCTTCGCAGTGCTTCTGGATCTGAGAGTCAGTGACAAAGTAGTATAAGACTGAGTCAACCAGCCGGTAATCTCACATCCTTGAGAGTCTCTTGCTGGTTGACGGGACGTGGTCAAGCTAGTGGTCTCACGGCCTCCGCTGAGTACGTTGTTTAGAAGCGTTCTAAGTTCAACGGCGATCTACAATTCAAGACAAGGACGTACTCATTTCATAGATACGCCGATCGAAAACCCTGGAACCTTGTTTGTTGTGTAATCTGTTAGCTCGCCAGCATGCTACACACGTTTATCCTCCTTTTGGGCTTGTTCAGCAGTTGTTGGATCGGAAAAAAAAAAAAACAGTGCCAGCACCCAAAATCACGAGAACTCCTGGGTGAGCGGAGAATCGAAAGCATCGCGAAGCTTGTAGATTGATTCCTAGGCAACATGTCTACCAGTTAGTCGTTACTGTACAGGGCAGGATACTATAGTGGTACGAGATCTCGAGCTACGCCATTATCCTTCGCATCCATATTCTATCCGACCGCGCTCAACACCTTCCGGGAGCTGGTGCGGGTTCAGGTTGAGCCATGAGCTGTGGATTCAACAGTCAGAATTAATCCGTAAGACACATGCAATAACTTTCCTTAACGGTCTGAACGGTAGTAAACAACATCGCCGCCAGCCCAAAGACGCACAGCAGGATATCTCCAATCTTCTGCATCGGTGTCTTGGCCACCGCCTTGTAATGCAGTAACGCGGGGTACACAAAACACAGTGGGATACTAGAGGAAGGTCATTTTCAATGACATACCGGGCGCTGACGACCGAACTTACCATGCAAAGCTACCAATCAATGCGACAAACTTGTCGAGATCCGCAGCACCCGCCCAACTGATTACAGTGCAAACCATCACAAGCCCAAAACGGAAAAAGTTTTTGAGCCATTTCACACGCGGATCCCGTTTACCGCTCCTCACAAACAGTCCGTTCTCCAAAATACGCACCGCTGGGAAGAATTGAAGTGGGATAGACAAGAGAATCGCCGCAGAATAGAGAAATTGAACCTATCATAGCATGTTTACAAAACCGCGGATGTTGAGAACTGAATCAACTTACAGCTTGCGTGAACTTATTCGTCTGATCGAGGTTGACAAGAATGACCGCTTTCACGTCTGACCCATACGCCAAATACCCGAGGGCGCCAGCTCCACCAAACAGTACTTAGGCAACAAATGTAAGCCGTAGAAAACAACAGAAGGGTGGAGAGCACAAGTACCCAGACTTCCAATCAATACACCAGTCAAGGCTTTGGGAAACTTGTGTGGTTCACGCATAGCATCCGTGATCGGGATGACCTACATTGTTCTTCAAAAATATCGGGTAAACTTAGGCATTACAGAACTTACTAGACCCACTCCTTCAAACGAGAAAACAGCCGTGCTTTTCCGCTGCAATGAAAATCGTAGGTTTGATCAAAAGGGGCTCACTCACCCAATGAACAAAGGAAAATCACGCGTGTTGAACATCTGAATCTGCGCTACACCCCTGTCATTGATAGTGGAAATTTCACTTCCGAGGATGTAAACTAAGCCAGCAAGGATAAAAGCATCAGCGATAAGCGCGGTTGTGCTGAGTTTCGCGAGGTTTCTGACAAGAGCCAATGGCAGAAAGACAATAAGCTGAATGAGTATAAAAAACGGGACGGAGAGGGTGGTGCAATCGGTGACCGCAGAAATAAATGCCTATGGAATATCAGCTACTCTGCCACGATGTCTCCTGATATGGAACTGACCTGGAGATTTTCCGCGACAAAGATAGTGTAAGCTGCGACAAACCCAATCTGAGATGTCGCAATCGAGAAGAGGATTGCATATCGCATCCATGGTCCATACAGCTTGCCACCAATGTCTACGCTTAATGTGAACAATTTACTGGACCCGTGGACGCAGACCACACACCTCCAAATGAACCAGACACGACAAATTTCGCTTGAACTAAGAGCAAAAACGAATACAAGGAGACCAATGCGACAGCTGCGATAGTGACAAGAGAAAAGACAAGCCCTCCGTTGGAGAATCTTCCCGTTCCGTGAGGAATATCAATGGGGAGGTCAGACTAAGAACTCACGCTTTTGCAAGGAATAAGACTCCGGTCCCTACAAATGCTTTCAAAAGCTGAGAAGAAGCTGGAGTCAAAATAGGAAAACGAGGAATTAGAAGAAATGCCCACCATCAATACAGCCTGGGTTACTGTTGCGTCACCGTGAGCACTGGTCGAAGTGGCCCGTCGCCTCGCTAAGTGGCGCGTTCGATCCGTCGGTTTCAACAAGGGCTGCGTTTCGGCGGCCGGTGTCACAGAAGAAGTTCCAGGTTGTTGGGTAGATTCTTCATCCTCGGGTCTATCTTCGTCTTCTTCGAGATCCTCTCCTGCCTGGTGTAGATGTAAGGAGATGTTGATCTAACTATAAACGAATCACTCACAAATTGACCATAGATGTAGAGAAAGTCAATAAAATTGTTTGTTGTTCGCCTTTCAGCTATGCCTTGCTCATTAGCCTGTAAGAGAACGTAGTTTCGTCTGAATCCACCAGGCTCGTGGATGTGCTCGAAGCCTGGGTTTGGTGGCGCAACAGATCCTGCATATGACGAGGCACGTGGACGACATGATTGTCGTCTCTGATCTGCGTGCCACTTGTAGATATCGTGACTGCAAGAGCGCGTTGAATGATCAATCGATCACGCCCAGTGAATAGGTAATCACGGCCGGAACTTGAATGACGGTAACATATACTCACGTGACATCCGCACCCGGAGCATCGTACGGTATGGGAAATGTCTCGGACGGCTCTTGTGAGGGACGCAATGGAGTGGACGAGCCTGCAGAATGTTCGTCTGCGTCCGGATTATCCTGGACGGAGGAGTTTGAAGAGCACAAATCAGTGCGACTCGGACGACGTTCTCCATGCAAAAGTAGATGGCGTCTAAGTACTCTAGCTTTGTCCTCAGTGGGAAGGTCATCCAGATCTACTACAGTGTTGTCTAGAGCGGAAGAGCGATGCTGTGTACTAGTTCCGCTAGTAGACAAGTTTAGCACCCGCACGATTCTTTGAGAGGGGTACGCACAAGTCGTCACGGAGAGAGCTCGAAAAGGACCCTACTGGTGGAGTGTAGCGAGCAGGGATGTTGGGCACGGGAGGTGTCCCAGAATACTGAGCGCGCAGAGCACGAATGTCAGGAGTACCAGAAGGAGTGGAAGTATCTGGGTCGAAGGGGCCAGTGCCCCGGATATTGACTGGCTTTGACGGAAAGGACATGGAGTAGTACTATGTCGGCGTGAGGAAAAGACGGGGAAGGAGAACGAGCTGACGGAGCGGTGTTTCATCAAGAAGAGGCGCATCGGACACCCCCATTTAGGTTGGTGCCAAACATGACGCCGCCTGCGCCACTCCATCTCCTCCAAGAGGTAACTTTCAGGTTGCGCTGACATCGCTCATCTCATTTTCAAAGAGGCGGTTTGATCCCCGCTTGACTCCGTTCACGAACCTGGGTAAGCTATCGTAACAGCGAGAGATAATTATCAACATCATTCAATCACTAGACCGTATCATCGACACCAATTCATCTGCGCACACACAAGGGAAGCGAAGAACGGTACGACACTTGAAATTAAGAGGATGGATAGATACCGATCGAGGTCACACGAGTTACAAAAGTCAGAGAGATGCGCTCACGGTACAAGTCCCGTCGGGATGGATTCAGCTCCACACCATCCTTATCCACTGGTTTCATGAACTTGAATGCGGCGGGTAGATGAACAATTGCTGTCCACAGCGATGCATCTGCAAAGTGTCTGCGGACACTGGATTAAATTTCAGCTGTAGAATTAGTATCTATGTGGCACAGGCACCTTACCGAACGTTTGTGCTGAGTGTAGACGGCTTTCTCGAACTCTGCGTAATCCAAAGGCAATTGTCACTGAATCATTGTTAAGCCCCCCATCTTGAATGAAGAACTTTCGGGTATGAGCTCATTGGGGTTGGAGCACCTGACTTCATCCTGCGACATTGCCCTGAGTGACGAATGTGAGGTTGCATTTCCCAACGATCGTAAACGTGCCAAATGTTGGCCAATACTATACAACCTATAGCCATAAGAATAAGGAAAGGAACTGTAAGCCGGGCATTCCAGACAACCTTCTGCATTCCTTATCTCTCATCAGTATACCCTTTGCATTCCAGTGCTGGACCTATATAAACCTAGAACGTAGTACCTAGAGGTTATTCCTGTTTTCCGCCCTCCTTTCCCTTGTCAATCTAGTGCTCGTTCACGTCTTGTTTCGGGCTGATTCTCACTTTAAGTGTTGCTGCCCACCGGCGGACTTCCAGGAACATGAACAAGAAGGTTCTCCACCTTGAGAAATGTCATGCGCCCTATAAACTGTTGAGAATATGGTATTCTGTTTCATCTTCCGATTACATAACCATATTCTAGAAGCGATCTATGATTAGTCAATTGGTCTTACACATAGATCATTGCTGACACTATTCATATTATAGGGTCATTACTCATCATAGATAAGCTCTCTTTTTGCTATTGG
>JBBPJT010000731.1:0-15705 GCA_038088895.1 Xerocomus potaroensis
GTCCTATAGTATATAAACCCTTTGCTACCCTCTGTATTCCTCAGTTTGAATATTAACAAGAACTTGATGCTCTCCTCCTACTCGTCCTCTCTCTGTTCTCTTCTGTCCATCTGACACTCTGTAAATCTGGGACCCCAGATTCTTTGCAAGGGCACACCACATAAGGTGAAGCCAAGTTCTGAACCCTCAACTCTGTCTCAGCAGAGTTACCCCTGGAGTTCATCTGGCTTGTTCTAACAATATATTCAAACTGCTTCTTGTATTGAATCTCACTCATCATGACCACCTGAGTTACCTATTCCTACTCTAGAGCCATTTCCAACCCCCATATGTCTCCTCATTTTAATCCACTCAATATCTTTGGCAGCTTTTGCCAAGGTCTGGACTTCATCAAGCAGTTCCATAGCTTCTCTACCAGATGCAGCATCACCTCCACATCACAGGGCCATGCTCCACCTCAGTCTCCTACTCCAGGAGCCTGCATCAAGGAGTTGTTTGATGATGATACCGAACCTCCTATCCCCTCCATTCTTCTTGCATTCAACATTACCAACCCCAAAGACGAGTCGGAAGCTCCTGGAAATCCGGACAAACCTGCCAGAGATCTGGATGAGCCCAATGACCCTCTCTCTGACCACTCTGACCATTCTGACCACCCTGATCCTGACCCTTCAGATGACAAGGAACACATTCTCTATGAGACACTGGGGAACCTTGCAAGCACCATCTGGGATCTTGCCTACTCATCTAAGAGAAGGTCATCTGAATCCTCACAGCAGACAAAGGTCTGGGAACCTGATCAGTTCAATGGAACTGACCCTCAAAAGCTCTGGGTTTTCCTAGTCCAGTGCAAGCTCAATTTCCAGAATCGCCCAAAAGCCTTTGCTTCCAACCGCTCCAAAGTTACCTTCACCCAGTCCTATCTAAAGGGCATGGCGCTGGAATGGTTTGAACCAGACCTACTCCTGATGGAGGATCCAGCACTCCGCCCATTATAGATGGATGATTACAAGAAGTTTGTCCTGGAGTTGCAAACCAACTTTGGGCCACATGATCCAGTTGGAGATGCAGAGCACCAGTTAGACCATCTGACAATAAAGGATGGGCAATGCATCAACAAGTACATTGTCAAGTTTAACAGAATCACATCCCAAGTTCATAGTTACAGAGAAGGTGCCCTTTGGCATCATTTCTATAACAGACTTCTGGACCACATCAAGGATGAGATTTCCTATGTGGGCAAGCCTCCAACCCTCATTGAACTCTGACAACTTGCTTACACCATCGACACCCACTATTAGGAACGCAAATCAGAAATCAATCAGCAAAACAAGACCTCAAGCAATCATACTAAGACCTCCAACAAGGCTTCCACCTCAACAGACAAGACCTCTGGCTCCACAAAAGAGTCGAAGACTAAGACTGCAAGTACTTCCTCAAACTCTGGTATTAAGGATGCTCCAAAAGTGGACTTAGCCTCCAAGCTTGGTAAAGATGGCAAGCTTACTCAAGCTGAATGCAAGCGATGCTTTGACAGCAAACTCTGTATGCTCTACGGAGGAGCAGGACATGTAGCTAAGGATTGCCTTAAATCAACCTCATGTGCAGCTAAGGGTTGTGTAGCTAAGACAGCAACTCTGGAAACCAAACCAGAGGCCTTTGCCAAGGCAAAAAAATAGTCCACAATCTCTGTAACTCCACATGGAACAGAGGTTGTGTTGACTCCACCCATATATTATAGGAGATCCATCTTAATACATTTGCTCTTTCCAATCCAACTAAGTCCCTTATGCCTTCTGTTACTTTAGAATCCCTTGATATCCATCCTTTTCCCTCCCTCATAGACTCAGGTTCCTTCCATTGTTTTATAGATACCCAGTTTGTGAATACAAATAGTCTTTCCTCTTACTTCATTCCTCCAATTTCTCTCTGGTTGTTCGATGGAACCTTGAACTCCGTCATCACCCAAGCCTTAGATCTCTCTGTCCGTTTCTCCTCTGGTGGCATCACTCCGATGATCTTTTATGTCACTCCTTTGGATGGTTCTTGCTTGATTGTCCTGGGACACAACTGGCTCGCCTGCTACAATCCATTGATTGACTGGGTTTCAAACAGTATCTCATTCCAGATTTATGATAACTCCATGCCAGAGCCCCTGAGCTCACCCTTGCAGTCTCTGGTGTTACAGTTTTAGGATCTTAACCCTTAGTATTGGGGTCAACGTTAACGTTCATGGAGTTTCCGTCATCCCTCCTTCACTCCCATCTCTCGCCGTATGACTAGTTGCCACACTAGGGTTGTACTATTATGGAAACCGTCTGTCGAGTCACGATGACTCGACCATTATGACTCATCGTCCCAAATGGGTGTACCCTTGACCCCGTTCTTCTATGGTGCCACGTGGCATGTTTGCCACGCTTCTGTTGTCCTCATGGCTTTCTCTGCTTCTACCGTGAGGTGTGCTTCTTGCTTCTAGGGCTTAGGGCTTACCCTTGGGTTCAGGGTATTTCTATACGTAGCACATTATGTAACATGGTCTGTGCACGTCCCTAGTAGGTATATAAAGTAGATACCAGTAGTGCTGGAACTTCAGTTTCAGCTTTATATCGTTATAAACTATCACGGTATGCCGATCTTACCATTGGCACTCTGCTTGTACCTTGCCTAGCTTTAGGCATTATTCAATCCATCTTCCTTCCTTTTGCTACTCCTTCGTCATGGCTTGATCCCGTCCAAGAGTGACCTTCAAGACCTGAAGAGCGCATAACGAGTGTAGAGGCCTTTAGGCAGGTGCAGGTAGAACCGTAACATCTGGACACTATTCCTTTGATTGCATCTGACACCCTCAATCCACCAACCTTCTCTAACCACAAGGCGCCCCATATATCCATTATTAGTGCTCCTGCCTTCACACTTGCCTGTCACCTTGAGGGTTCAGTCCAGTTCTCCTTATAGCTGTGCCCTGACAACAGCACTCTCTGTTCTGCTTCTGCTGATTCCGAGCCAGTTGACCTCTTCAGAGTTCCCCCAGAGTACCATGATTTTGCAGATATCTTCAGTAAAAATAAGGCATCCCAGCTTCCTCCACATCATGACTTTGACCTAAAAATTGACTTGGAAGAAGGCACCTCTCCTCCTATAGGCACCACTTATTCACTTTTGCAGTCCGAACTAGAAGCCCTCCATATATTCCTAGATGAACATCTTTCCTCTGGTTTTGTCCAACCTTTGTCCTCCACTCATGCTGCCCCAGTGCTCTTTGTATGCAAGAAGGACGGATCACTCCACCTCTGTGTTGACTTCCATGGACTCAATAAGATCACGAAAAAAAGACCACTACCCCCTTCCTTGCATCTCTGACCTCCTCGATGCTTCAAGCTATGCCCACGTATATACCAAGCTTGACCTCCAGCATGCCTATCACCTGGTGTGCATTGCCAAAGGCGATGAATGGAAGACTTCATTCCAGACACATTATGGATCTTATGAATGGCTAGTTATGCCTTTTGGCCTCACCAATGCACCTGGGGCTTTCCAGCAGTTTGTCAATTCTATCTTTGTGGATCTGTTAGATGTCTGCATGATTGTCTATTTAGATGACATTCTCATTTTTTCTGAAAGTTGGGCGAAGCACAAGAAGCATATGCAGGAAGTCCTCTGGTGTCTCTGAAAACATGGCCTATATGCAAAGCCTGAAAAGTGTGAGTTCTCCACTGACTCCACAGAATACCTCAGTTATCGGCTCTCTCCCTCCAGTCTCTCTATGTCACCGGAGAAGGTGAAGGCTATTGTTGACTGGCCAGAACCTCAGAAAGCCTGGGATATTTAATCTTTCCTCAGCTTTGCCAATTTCTACTGCCATTTTATCTCCAACTACTCCAGTATTGTCGTCCCTCTCACTCATCTTACTTGCAAGGGTACCCCTTGGAATTTTGATGACTCTTGTTATGCTGCTTTCCTTGCCCTTAAGCGTGCTTTCACCTCCGCCCCCATCCTTATCCACTGGATTCCTGACTCGCCACTGATAGTTGAGACCAATGCCTCCGACTACACAGTGGCTGGTATTCTGTCCACCAAGTATCCCAATGATGAGGTCCATCCAATTGCCTTTTTCTCCCACACTCTCTTCACCCCTGAACTCAATTATGACACTCATAACAAAGAACTACTTGCTATCCATGAGTTCTTCTGCTCTTGGCACCATTACCTTGAGGGTTCCAGTACTCCAGTTGATGTTGTGACTGACCACAAGAATCTGGAATACTTCTCTACCAGTAAACTCCTCACTTGCCATCAAGCCTGGTGGTTGGAGTTTCTCTCCCAGTTCAACCTCATCACACTGGGATGTCTACCCAAAAGAAGGGGATAAGGACTATGCTTGCATTAATCCCCATAATCTCTGTCCTGTCTTTACCCAAGAACAACTCATGTCCTCCCTTTGAACTACCATTTTAGCTATTCCAGTCCTTCAGGCTAGTACACTGTTTGATATTGAATCCCTTCACTCCAACATCCTTTCTGCTCTTTCCTCTGACCCCATTGCTTCACACCATCTGTTCAAACCTGATGGCCAGTGGTCTGTCAACTCTAATGGTCTCCTATGCTTGGACAAATGCATCTATGTCCCTGACAGGAACAATCTACATTTCCAAATTCTCCAGTTTATACATGATCATCCACTCTCCAGTCATTTTGGACAAAATAGGACCCTAGAGTTATTGTGCCGGGAATACACCTGGCTGGGTGTCTGTACTTTTGTCAAAAATTATGTTTCCTCCTGTACAGCATGTGCCCACACCAAGACTCCTAGGCATAAACCCTATGGACTCCTGAAGCAACTTCCTATCCCTGAGAAGTCCTGGAACTCTATTTCCATGGACTTCATTGAACAGCTCCTTGCCTCCTCCAGACATACAGCCATCCTTGTAGTTGTTGATTGTCTTTTTAAACAATGCATCTTTATTCCGACTGATGACAAAGTAACATCTCCAGAGTTAGCAAAGCTCTTTCTACTCCACGTCTTTTCAAAGCATGGAGTTTCCTCCCATATTACTTCAGACTGTGGATCCAAATTCATCTCCCACTTTTTCTGGTCACTCGGAAAAGCTCTTGACATCAAGCTCCATTTTGTTACAGTTTTAGGATCTTGACCCTTAGTATTGGGGTCAACGTTAACATTCATGGAGTTCCCGTCATCCCCTCCTTCACTCCCATCTCTCGCTGTACAACTAGTTGCCACACTAGGGTCATACCATTATGGAAACCGTCTGTTGAGTCACGATGACTCGACCATTATGACTCATCGTCCCGAACGGGTGTACCCTTGACCCTGTTCTTCTATGGTGCCACACGGCGTGTTCGCCGCGCTTCTATTGTCCTCGTGGCCTTCTTTGCTTCTACCACGAGGTGTGCTTCTTGCTTCTAGGGCTTAGGGCTTACCCTTGGGTTCAGGGTATTCTATACGTAGTACATTATGTAACGTGGTCCCTAGTAGGTATATAAGGTAGATACCAGTAGTGCTGGAACTCCAGTTTCAGCTTTTATAACTATCCTATGGTACGCCGATCTTACCGTCGGCACTCTGTTTGTACCTTGCCTAGCTTTGGGCATTATTCACTTCATCTTCCTTCCTTTTGCTACTCCTTCGTCATGGCTTGATCCCGTCCAAGAGTGACCTTCAAGACCTGAAGAGCGCATTATGAGTGTAGAGGCCTGCAGGTAGGTGCAGGCAGAACCATAACACATTTCACCTCTGGTTATCACCCAGAAGGTGACAGACAGACTGAACGGATGAACCAAACATTAGAGCAGTATCTTCAAATCTATTGTAACTATCAACAGGACAATTGGTCTGAGCTCTTACCCCTTGCAGAGTTTGCATATAACAATGCTCCAAATGCCACTACCAGCATCTTACCATTCTTTGCAAACAAGGGATATCATCCAAACATTTCCATCTACCCAGAACACAATCTCACTTCCACACGAGCCCAAGAGTTCTCCATTGACTTGGACTCCCTTCATTTATTGCTCTGAGAAGAGATAGCTAATGCTCAGCAATAGTACCAAGGACCAGCAGATTGTAAGCGAATCCCAGCACTGGACTTAAGAGTTGGTGATCAGGTGTTTATCAAAGCCAAGTACTTCTGCTTTACCTGACCCTTGAAAAAGCTCTCTGAAAAGAACTTAGGTCCATTTACCATCCTTGCACAAGTAGGCTCACTCTTTTTTACTCTCTGACTCCCTGATTCCATGAAGTCCATACACCCCGTTTTTCATGTTTCCCAATTAGAACCTGCAACTCTGAACATAATTCCTAATTGTGTCCAAACTCCCTCACCTCTGATTGAAGTTGATGGTGAATCTGAGTATGAGATCACTGAGATCTTAGACTCAAAGATAGATCAACGCTGCAAGAACTGCAAACTCTTGTATCTTGTCTGGTGGTCCAGGTATGAAGGTACTGATGAAGAAACTTCATGGTTATTGGCAACTGAACTTGATCATGCATCTGAACTTGTCAAGGAGTTTCACCTCCGGTACCCCCACAAGCCCAGTATTCACTCCACATGATCTGGCGAAAGTTTGCACATATCGCATTTTGCTAATACAAGGAGTGGCACAGCAACTACACCAACCAACTCACTCTGGACCCCTCCAACGACTCACTCTGCCCCATCTTTTCCTTGTCTTCTTTGTCCACCTCCCTGCTCTCCTCTGTCATCCTCTTCCACTCCCATGCCTCTATCTCTGCCTGCTCTTTTTCTTCATCCACCCTTCTCTGCTCTTTCCAGAGTCTCTGTCGTTCCCTCTGGAACACCTCCTTTGTCCACTCCACTTCATCCCCTTTCAACTCATTGTTGGAGACATCTTGCATGCCCCCATACATCTGCTCAAGCTGGAGCTCCATGGACTGACTCATCAGCTGCCACATGGCCTCTAGCTGGCCCCTGTTATGCTGGTTGTGTACGGAAGGGATCTTCTAGTCAGAGGAGTAACCCAAGGACCTTAGAAGTTTACTCTGGAAGGACTAGGAACTACACTGGTATTGCGTAGAACTAGCTTAGTAGTACTATTACATGCGCGTTGGTATATATCCTATCTACTAGTGCGAACGGACCAAGCAGTGCCCACTTATTCTGGGTGACGAAGCTTTGGGGAACGACTAAAGGAGATATGTGAAAATGGTTGGGGACATGAGGATAACGCGAGGTTACCCTAGAAAGGAAAAAGCGTCCGAGACAAAGAGAAGCATGGCAGAAATGAAATGGAGATGAGTTAACGAAAACAGATGAAGAGACGAAATTGTAACAGCCCCAGACCTTGTCGCAGAGGCTGTCCACTGTGTGCACCATCATTAGGGTGCATGTTTTGAGTTTGGACATCTCTGACCCTGTCCATGCCTTCTTGGGGGGCTTCTCTAGCATGACCCCGATGCTCTTTCTTTTCCTCTTCTTTTCGACTGGTTCAGACTCCAGCCGCTCACACTGTGCCTTTTCCTTGTGGCATGGCACACACACAGTTGACTTACCTGGACTGATCATGCAGTCCAGGCCCCTCTCATGGCACTGCATACACTCCTCTGGTGGCTTTGCTTGTGCCTTCCCCTTTTTGGCACTTTGTTCTGTGCACACCACCTCCACACATGCACACACTGTTGCTTCTGTCTCTGCCAGCTGCATCACCTCCTCTGTGTGACACCTCACCACCACCTCTTCCTCTGCTCTGCAATGTGCCTCCTCCACATGCTGCCGCTCCTCCTCTGCCTGATGCTTTTCCATCCAGTGCTGTTTATGCTCTGCTGCCTTGGCAGCAAAGATGTCCTCAACCAGGCAGGCGTCATCCCAAGTAGTGATGTCATCAATGGGGGACATGGTAGTACGGAAGTAAGGAGCAAATCTGTGTGTGTCCAGTTTATATCTCCACAGGATTTCAACCCTGACAAAATTACAAACTCTGGCAGAATCAACAAGGTCACAAGTTATCACATGACATCACATGGCATCACATGGCCTTCAGGGGCTCAGGCCTAAGAGGGGGATACTGTCATATCTGTCCATCTCTGTTCCTATTCAACTATAACTCTGGTCTGTTTTCCATTGTCTATGTTTTTATTGCCTCCAGACTTTAATCTTTGTTTCACTTATGATTATGTAACTCAATGACATGACACATGCTTATTGACATGTGATAGTTGCAGTAGTTGCTATGTCACATAGTTAGTTGTTTTCTCTGCAGTTCCGATGTCGCCCAGAATTCTCTCCAATGACATATGAACATTTGATTGTTCGCATCTGCCATCTTTGATTGTTGTCATGTTTCACCTATCATCCCTCCATCACTCCAATACATGTTTCAGTTCAGTCCTATAGTATATAAACCCTTTGCTACCCTCTGTATTCCTCAGTTTGAATATTAACAAGAACTTGACACTCTCCTCCTACTTGTCCTCTCTCTGTTCTCTTCTGTCTGTCTGACACTCTGTAAATCTGGGACCCCAGATTCTTTGCAAGGGTGTACCACATAAGGTGAAGCCAAGTCCCAAATCCTCAACTCTGTCTCAGTGGAGTTATCCCTGGAGTTTGTCTGGCTTGTTCTAACAGGATCATGCTCTGTCATCTCTTTAGAAAAGACTGAGGCAAACTCTTCATATTCAGTAGGGAGTGTAGCTTTTGGCTTTGCCTTTTCTGCAGCAATAGCCAACTCGGTGGACTGGGTGAGCCTGGCTATGATTCTAGAGATTTGGGGTTTAATAATCATTTGCCCTTGCATATGATGAAGGGTGGAAATGGTGTAGAAATCCAGCTGTCAGTCAACAAGCCATTCTGGAGTATTGTTATCAAGGTATCGGTTCAGTCCTTCAATTTCTATGTTGTCAAAGATGATATGTTCTGGGAGAGGGGTTTCTTTCCAAGGTTTTCCTTTAGACAAGTAGGAGGCACATATTCCTATATGTTTGAGATATAGATCTAGAGATTTATCTAGGGATTCATCTAGAGTGATGGTCCCTTTCTTCCAATCAATGACTGGATTAGTTCTTTCCAGCCAAGGAGCCCCAAGAATGATGTTTTCCTTGCCACAGTTCATGGCATAGAATCTGACCTTTTGCATTTGTTTGCCAATCTTCATGTAAAGAGTTGTGGAAAAGCAAACAGTTGTATTGTGTGACTGATCAGCATTCCTGGCAATGGTAGGGTGAGCTGGTCATTTGAGGGGTATTTTATGCTTGAGGGCAAAGTGGTGATTGATACAGGATATCTCAGCACCTGAGTCTATGAGGGCTGAGGTATCGACAGTTCTCAAGGTTCCAGTGATAGCAATTAATTGGATTGGCAATCTAAGCAACTTGGATCATTGCTCTGCTACAAATACAGGGGAGCAAGTAACCTTGGGAATGGAGGGTACTGACATTGATTCAGTCCTCCCATCTAAAAATCCTTTGGATTGAAAAGGTGAGCAAAGAGTCTGCCCACTGTTTCTTCTTCAGCATTTTCTTCAGCATTTTTCTCTTCCTCCTTAGCTTCTACCTTTCATACCTCTTTCTTCTCTGGATGTCCTTGGTGACTTGGATATTCCTTAGTAATGTGTCCTTGCTTGTGGCAATTATAGCAAAGACCTCATCATTTATGTTCTGTGGCTTGTTCAAAGGTAAGCCAGTTGACATCCATTGCATTTGGGTCACGAGGAGTGGAGGTGAATGGGGTGTTTCATCAATAAAAGGAAACATAGGAGGTGAGGGATGATTGGGAATGCAGTTTCTTGATTTGATCTGCAAGATCTCATTGCATCTTGAAATAAATGGCCTTTGTATACCATTCGCTTATCTACATAGGGACAGTAGCCATAGATTGGATTCATCACATCAAGGAGGGGGGAATTCCAGCAGCAAAGTACAAAATTAGTACAGCTGAGTTGGTGGTTTTGTTGAGTTTGGCCTAAGTGGCCTTTATCTTGAACTGGTTGATAAACCCAGTTAGATTCTTGTTCTTGTGGATGCAATAGGTGGTAAGCTATCCCAGTGCCTGGTGCTTCTGGTTGGAATGTTCAAAGTCTGCTTTGAACTTTGTAACAAAATCTGTAAAGGTTCCAAAGGATTGGGCATCAAGTGCTTGATTCTGGACAACAGTTGCCCAAGTCAAGGCAGATCCTTTCTTCATATATGAGAGCGCAAATGCCACCCTCTTGTCATTGTTGTTGTACACTTCCTTATTGACTAGAAGGTATGTTCATACATTGCTAAGCCAGTCTACTGCTCTGGATGGAGATTCATTGTATTCATTAGGGGTGTTCAGATGGAGTTCAATGGGTTTCTGTTGAGTTGTCATTGGAGGAGGGATAGGGGCAGTTAGATAGGCAGGAAGTGGGGGAAAGGGTGGTACTGGGAAAGGAGGGTGAGCAGTAGATGGTGAAGATATCTGAGAGAATGATTGACCCAAAGCAACTGTTGTCTGATCTGGGGGATCTAAGTTAAGATCTTCATTGGTCAAAGTCTCAGTATCTGTATTCTCTTCTTCTGGGGTTGGGGGAGTTGGAGTGTGCTGGCCTTGGTAGGCAGCAAAAAGGTTTGGGAAGTTTCTGGGGTTTCAGTGAGAAATGGTGGGAGAGGAGGGGCACGCACAACAATGGTGGTGCTATCTAGAAGAAGTAGTTTCTTTTGTTATGCTTGGCCCAGGTAGGAATGAGCATAGCCTTTGAAGAGGTTCTGAGTCTTGGCCTTTGTGCTGAAGGTATTGTTGCCCTGCAAGCTGGAGAACTTATATCAAGGGATCTGTGAAGTAGAACGTCTGAATGTGTTGCTAGGCAAGTGTCAGAGAAACCAGAGGATCTATTTGACAAGTATGTCACAAGATACAAAGGAGAAACTACTTAGAGTGTCTGTATACTATGCTAGGGTTTAAGTAGGTATCTAGATGGTGCACAGACCAAGCTGTGTCTGCTATGGAATGACTCATCCTGAGTCAAGTCAAGTCATAGTCAAGGGTAACTATGCAACCATCAATCAAGGAGAATGGGAGGAACACAAGGCATTTGAGAAGTGAAGGCCTGAAATGGAAATAGCATCCGATCATGGGAAAATAAGTCAAGATAATGGAAATGTTATCATAGTATCAGAAAAGGAAGGATCAAAGAAAGATAATTGGAAGAAAAGGGGTTAAGGAAATAAAATGTAACACATCTGGTAGATGGTCTGGGTGATGAGAGAGAGCATCAGGGACAGTAAGGGTGCAACCTGTGACATGAGTAAGTCTAAGGTCATAATCAGCAAGATCAAGGAGCCGTCTGGCTTGCCAACAGTTTAATTTCTGGGGTTGTCAGAAATATGTCAAGTTCTTATGGTCAGTAAAAACTTGAACAGAATGGGGGGATCCATGGAGGAAATGTTTCCAGGTGGATAAAGCTTGCATAATCACATGAAGTTTGTGATCATAGATGTTGTAGTTTTGTTCAGCTGGGGAGAACATTTGGGATAAATATCCACAAGGGTGCCAAGCACCATTGGTATTGGTTTGGAGAAGGACACTGCCTGATGCCTAAAAGGAGGCATCTGTAGCAATAGCAAATGGTTTGGTGTAGTTGGGGAGTGAAACATCTCTAATCTCTTCACTAGGCCTAGATAAGCCTAATGCTGGAGATCTAAGGAGAGAGGGCCTTGAGAGTGAAAATATGAGAAAGTGGGAAAGGTGGTACTGAGTCTATCTTTTTTAGGGCCTCCTACCAGAGGGAGAACACCAAGAGAACTCGACTGGGGAGTCCCCTGGTCAAGTTCCTTGGGCTTTATATACTATCTAAGTATTTACATAGGCTTTGACTAGATCTAGTGAATTCATGGGCTAGGGCATAAGGAGGCATGTAAAGCGCATGTAGAATAAAATAATATGCATGAGGAGTCCTTGCTGCAGTGGCAGCATAGCCCTAGATATGACAGATGACATATTTGATGCATAAGTTATCCTTGAGGAGATCTGAAGATCTGCCACCAAGGAGATGGAATCTTTGGGAGTTAAGGGGGTCCATAGGTAGCCCTATATGTGTATTACATGGGGTAAAAAGATGGGGCAAGGGGATCGGTTCATTGGCCTGGAATTAATGGGCAAAGGTTTTGCAGGTAATTAGCTCCTATAAATGTGACCTAGAGTGAAACTGGCTCTAGAAAATTAGGAAAAATAATGTGAATCATAACAGGGAGCTGAAGGACTGGTTGAGAAAGGAACTTCTTTTTCAAGGTATCAAAAGTGTCCTGGTGGCATTCCTTCCATTCCCAGGATTGGGTCTTTTCAGTTAAGTCAAGAAGGGGTTGGGTGATGTTGGAGAAGTGGGGAAGGAATTGATGGTAGAAGTTGGTGAATCCTAAGTAGGATTGTATGTCACAGACTTGTTTTGGTGTCAGCCAGTCCTGTATTCCAGCCAGTTTGACTGGATCCATGGCAAGCTTGCTGTTTTTAATGATCATCCCTAGATATTCCACCTCAGGGATGTTGAACTTGCACTTTTCTAGTTTTACTGTAGGTACAAGTCTAGCTCTTTCATCTGTTTGAGAACCTGTTTGGTTCTTTGCTTGTATTCAGCAGCATTGTTGGAGAAGATCAATAGGTCATCCATATAGATGATGAGCTACCCTTCTGCAATCATATCTCTGAAAGAGTCATTCATGAATCACTGGAAGGTGGCAGGAGAATTGGAGAGACTGAAGAACATAACAATCAGTTCAAAAAGTCCTCAATGAGTTATGAAGGCAGCTTTCCATTGATTGCCTTCCTTGATATGAACACTATTGTATCCCCATCATATGTCAAACTTAGTAAAATGAGAAGCTCCTTTGAGCTTGGAGATGAGGTTGGAAATGAGAGGGAGGGGGTATGCATCTCAAACAGTATGTTCATTGACATATCTATAATCTTGATACAGATGAAGTCTGCCATCCTTCTTTTTGACAAAGAAGAACAGGGATGCTTGAGATGACTTTGACAGGCAAATCTTGCCTGTCCAAAGGTGTTCATTGATGAAGTCATCTGCAGCTTTCCATTCATCAGGAGAGAGAAGATAGATTTTAGAGATCTTTGGGACAAAGGTTTCTTTCATATTTAGGGCATGGCCATAAGGTTAGGAGGGGGAAACATGTTCCATAGCTTCTTTTGAGAAGATGGAAGCAAACTCATCATATTCTGAAGAGAGGGTTACTTTCAGTTTCACTTTCTCAGCAGCAACGGCTAGTTTGGTGGACTAAATAAGCTTGGATACAACTTTTGAAATTCTGGGATAAATAACCATCTGCCCTTGTATGTGATGGAGGGTGGCAATGGTGTATGCATTTAGTTGCCAGTCTACTAGTTGTTCTGGCATTTCTTCATTTAGATAATGACGGAGCCCTTCTACCTCTACACTATCGAGGTTCACATGTTTGGGAGGAGGAGTTTCTTTCTTTGAAGTTCCTTTAGATAGATAAGAGACATGAGCTCCTATGTGTTCCAGGTAAAGGCCTAAGGATTTATTGAGGGATTCATCCAAAGTGATGGTCCCTTTTTTCAATCTATGACTGGATTGGTATTTTCCAGCCAAAGAGCCTCAAGGATGACATTTTCCTTGCCACAATTCATGGCATAGAATCTGACCTTTTGTGTTTGTTTACCAATTTTCATGTATAGCATGGTTGAAAATCAAACAGTAGTATTGTGGGATTGGTCAGTGTTTCTAGCAATAATAGGGTAAGTGAGTTGTTCTAGGGGAATCTTATTTTTTAAGGCAAAGTGATGGTTGATGCAGGATATTTCCACTCCAGGGTCTATAAGAGTGACAGTGTTGATGGTTTTCAAGGTTCCAGTGGTAGCAATAAGTTGTATTGGTAATCTGAGTGACTTTGATTGTCACTCCACTACAAGTACATGAGAGCAGGTAACCTTTAAAGTGAAGGATACTGATGTCAATGCAGTCCTCCTGTCTAAAAATCCTTTTGAGGGAAAAGGTGGGTGTTCAGTATATCTACCATTTCTTCTTCAACGTCATGCCCTTCTTTGTCATTCTTTTTCTTTTCTTCAGTTTCCACTTTTCATACCTCTTTCCTCTTGGTTTGCTTCTTGTGATTTGGACATTCCCTTGAAGTGTGGCCTTGCTGGTGACAATTAAGGCATAGGCCTTGCCTTTTATGTTTGGCTACTTGCTCAAAAGTTAGCTGATCAACATCCATTGCATTTGGGTCATGAGAAGCTGATATAGAGGAGGTGTTATGTTGGTAGGGAGGGACATAGGAAGTAGGGGAAGAGCAGGAGTGTAATTGTTCCATGTGATCTGCTAGATCCCATTGCATCTTGAAGTGAACAGCTTTGGTATACCATTCTGTGATCTTAGTTGTTACAGTTTTCTATGAGATGCCCTATGCTTGGTCTAGCAATGGGGTCTCTAGTCTAATGGGTTCCCTTTTCCTACTTCCTCCCCCTTCCCTGGTATACAATTAGATGTCTTTCCCTTGCCTTATGTCTTTCGTTTGACCTATGATAACCCTTGTCTCCTAGGTCACTTGTATTACCATTACATATGATTCATGTGTCTGCTGCAGAGCTTCTTCTGTGCTTCTACATCATGGCTGTTTCTGTTATATTCAGCTTACATGTTCCCTGTAACCTAGGATTATGGGCATTTCCTCTTATAGTTTAACCCTCATTCCAGGGTTGTAAGCTTCTCTTATATAGTGCTTAGTCAGCATGGTCTGTACACCATGACTGCCAGTATATAAGTAGCACTATCTGTAGGAGTTATTCCCCAAGCTGAATCTCACCATTACCTGCCTAGTATGTGGGTTTGTAACTCTTAGTCTCCTTCTTTCATCCTGGTGTCATCCTTTGAAGGTTTACATTCCCATATCCCTCATCATCCCAGTATTCAACCCTTGATGACTTGCATGACTGCTCTTCAGCTTCCCTCCATTCCAGTCTTATCATTGTCACCAGTCATAACAAGGGTTACCAACTCACAACATAACATTAGTTGGGATAGTGTCCATAGATTGGATTCATCTCATAAGTAAGGAGGAGATGCCAGCAGCAAAATAAGAGATTAATACTGCAGAATCAGAAGTTTCATTTAATTCAGCTTGGACAGCCTTCATTTTGAACTGATTGATATAGTTTGTTAGGTTATCATTCTTTTGCACATGGTAGATGGTAAGCCATCCTAGCACTTGATGTTTTTGGTTGGAATGTTCAAAATCTGCCTTAAATTTGGCAATGAAATCTGTAAACATCCCAAAGCTTTGGGCATCAAGTGCTTGATTCTGGACTACCATAGCATAGGTCAAGGTGGATTCTTTCTTCATAAATGAGAGTGTGAAAGTGACCCTCATGTACTGAAGATATCATCACCTTGCAAGCTGGAGGACTTGTGTCAAAGAATTGGTGAAGTAGACTATCCAATAGAATGCTAAGCAAACATTGAGAGAAACCAGTGGATATATTGACAAAGAGTTGCAAGATACAAGGGATGTCTATCTTAGAGTACTAAGTACCATACTCTATGAAAGGTAGAATCTGTTACGCTAATGGTAGTATCGATAGTGATAGACCTTCTAGTCAGTGGAGTAACCCAGCGACCTTAGAAGTTGCACAGGAAGATCTAGGAACTACACTGATATTGCGTAGAACTAGCTTAGCGTTACTATTACATGCGCTCTGGTATTTATCCCATCTACTAGTGCGAACGGACCAAGCGGTGTCT
>JBBPJT010000732.1:0-15696 GCA_038088895.1 Xerocomus potaroensis
TAGATGTATATGAGTAGGGGGGAAGAGCTGGGGCCAAGGGATCGGTCCATTGGTCCAGGATTTATGGGCGAAGATTTTGGGTTTTGGTCCCCCCTATAGATAAGATTAGATAAAAGTGTCTTAGTGCGAAAACTGTTTCTGAAGGATCAGAGAAGATGATCCAGTGGCTCAGGAGTGATCCTATGGATTCATAACAATTGCCCCCAAGCTGCATGTGTATTTTGCAAATGACAACATTGGGGTCACCCCTGTCCACTATACAAGTGTGGATCAGACAGTTGTAATGAATGCAATTCTCTCCCTTGGAGAGAACTATGCCCCTGCCATGTTCAACGAGCAGAATTAGCTGAGGAACCAAACAATATGGACAATGCTGACTACTCTTTCTTGGATAGGGAATAGAGTGGAAAATAGAGCAAAGATCAGTGTCCTTTGATCTAGTATGGGGCTTATGTTACAATCTTCCATCTATATGCCTATTGTCATCATTTTATTTCTCCCATTATCTTGAATGCTCTTTTCCTTTCTAGGATCTCCTCATGTTATCCTCTTGTCCCCAACTTTTCCACTTACTTTACCACATGTTACCCCATGATACCTTTTTCGTAGGTGGTCTGTTCATGTGTTTCCTAGTATAAAACCTATAGCACGTGTACAGTAAAAGTAAGTTAGTTCTACACAATCATACATAGTTCCTAGAACTTCCTGGTCCTTGTCTAAGGTTGTCAGGTCACTCTTACAACTAGATGATATCTCACAAAGCGTAACACAGGAGATCCAATCTGTTGGACAAAGGGGAGGCAGTTTTCATTCATCACTGCCAATGGTACAGTTTTGTCTCATGCTGGAGGTGTGCCCATTAAGGGCGAAATGCATCCAGCTCCTCAACTAGATGAGCACAGTTTAACGACATGCCTAGGACATGCCCCAGCATCCATGGACAACCAGGAAGGCTAGGTAGTTTAAAGTCATACCTGGAACTTATCCCAATGATTAGGGAAGGTTGGGCAGTTTAGAGTTGTGCCCAGGACTCTTCCTAAATGTCTACAGGAAGTATGGGCAGTTTAAAGTCATGCCCAGGACTCTAATGAATGACAGAAGTGGAGAGTGGTTGAGGTGAGTGTAAGAGGGTCTTCAGAAAAGCAAAAGAAAGGCAAAAGTACCCCCAGGGCAAGACAGGAGACATCAGACGACAAACAAACTAAACAACAGAGAAAAGAGGTGGGGAAACAGGGCAGGAAAGGCATGGGAGGATGATGGAAGTTAGGGAGAATGGGAGAGAAAAGTCAGAAAAGGAGGGAGAGGGGAACCCAAGCACCTGAAGAGGGGAAAGAGGAGAGAAACTGGGAGATGAAGTGGAAAGGGACAAGGCAGAGAAGAGGAAGAACACTCAATGACAAGAGGTCGGGGACAAGGGAAGCAACTGGCCAGCAAGGAAAGCATCAAACCCGTTGGAAGGAAAAGGGGAGGGAGGACAGGAGGGAGGGGGGGAAGAGGGAAGAGGAAGCACCATTGCACAAGCGAGAACAGAGAAGGGGGGGAGGAAGGGCAAAGACAGGGGAAGACAGGAGGAGAGAGGGTGAGAAACACATCATTGGGCTCATTGTCCACCCAAGAAGGAGGAGGAATGGTTGGGAGAAAGGGAGGAGATTGGAGGGAGGGAATGGGGGAAGGGGCAGCAGGAGGGAGAGGTAGGGACAGGATGCAAGAAGGGACAACAGAAAGGAAACCCATCAAGACAGGAGAGGCCAAAGGGGGAACAGGGAGGTCAAGGAGGGAGGAAGAAGGGGATGGGAGAGTATTGACCATCACCCTACACTGTATACTTATCATCATGCAATGCATCTAACATGATCTTTCATGTACAGGACATTTGCACCTTAAGCTGTGATACCAGTATGTACCAGAATATCCCTCCATCCTTTCTCAAGGGATGCAAGGGCATAGCTGGGCTCAACTGGGCTAACACAACTGACCTGGGCATCCATCCTCTTGGACCTATGCCACACCCTCTTGCAGTAGGGATATGACACAGTCATGGCTTACCTGCCTTGTGGCTAGGCTTCCCATTACCTGACTGCATTACTGCATGACAGGCCCACCAGGCCTTGCCTTTTATGAGGGCCCCAATCCTCAACCTGCACAACCTACCTTATTTGCAGGGCAAGACTAACCAACACCATGGAAATATGTGTGGTGCCACCAGTGTCCTATTGCATGTTTACCATGGAGTTAGAATACCACTCATGCTGCACCCTGCAATGCCCTCATAATCAGGAACATAGCACTGCACCCAACAACACCCTCATGGTTCAGGATACAGCTGAATACAGCTAACCACAGGACAGCATTGGATGGTTTTTACTTGAAGTCCACCTGCCATTATTCTGGTGTTCCTGCACTCTATACAGGCTAGCAGGGGACCATGCATTCAAGAAGGGAATGGAGGCAAATAAGGGCAGACAGGAAGACTCGGGGGCAGGCATGGCAAAGAGTGCAACCAATAGCGCAGGCACAATCAAGGGTGCAGGCAAAGACAGAGGGGGAAGAAAGAGGGAGATTAGGAGTGGTGGGAGAGGAAAGGGTGATGCCCCGAAGGTCAGCAGGGGAGGACAGATGGGAGGAAGTCATGGGCAGGTTAAGGGTGACCTGTGGGAGAAAGACATTGGAAGAAGGAGGAAAGAAGGAAGACAAAGGAGCAAGAGCAGGAGAGAGGGGGGGAGAAATAGAATGGTGGAGAAAAACGGAGGAGACAGTCTCCTGGGGAAGGGAATCAGAGGGGGAGGGAAGGTTGCACTGAACAGTGGAGGAGACCAAGTGAGGCAATAAAGAGGACAGGTGATCAGAAGGAATAGGTCACTTATCTGATAGAGGACAGAAGAAGAAGAGTGCCCATTGACGAGTGTTTTATTGGTGAATATTGGCAAATAATTGCCAGGGGGTGAAACGAAGTGAGAGTACACCGGGCAGTAATCAAGCCGATGTAAGGATATACGCACTAGGCAAATAGATCAAGCCTGTGGTGGACGAAACGAGATGGAACGGGACTTAAAGTCAGACACTTGTGTATCCAGGTAAGAACCCTTAAGGATCAAGTTACATTCAACCTTTTGTATACTAATACACCATCTGTTATACTACTCCTCTTGTTAGTCCTCTTGTTAGTCCATATTTGTTAACCATTATACATTAGCATTTGTGCTTCTATGTGTGTACCTGGTAACCTTTTGAGCAATCTGCATTATCTAGTATTGTATGCGTTATTCATTGGCATTCATTCTTTTAGCTAACCATTAGCATTAGCAACCAAGCTAACCCACGTGTAGGCCCACCATATAGGAGCCACTTGATAACGTAACCCCTTCCCCAAAGGGTACCCCTCATTAGGGCATCTTATTAGACGGTTATGGTATTTTACCATGTGGGCCGGTCATACTGAACTACCATATATATCCCATATGGTAGCACAGCCACATAGCCATATTTGCTATGCTGCCTTAGACCTTTGTAACCACCATGGTTCGAACTCTCGACTTCGGATGTTGCCGTGCTGCAACTCCTACTAGTGTTCATAACCACTAGGCTAGTGATTACTTAGCTTTACCATTAGGTTCATGTTATATGTGTACACTTCATGTAACGGCAGGGTTCTACCAGGGAATACAACCACATCCTGCCTCTTGTACAGCAGTAGGGTTCCCTGGAGAATACAACCAGGTTCCATTAGTCTTCGTTAGTCGTAAAGGTCGTTATTCGGACGTATGGGACTTCATCTTGTAGCGACGAGATTAGCTTAGTAAGCGTATTATATGTCATTTTATGGCAATTTCGTAACAGGGGGAGGTGGTTGGGGATAACAGGGCAGGAGATTTGAAAGCAGAGGGAGGATTAGGATGGCTAACATGTTTTCGGGGAAAGGGTCATTGTGGGGGATGAAAAGAGGAAAAAGCAATTAGACTAGGGGGAGCCTGTGACGAGACATGCATTCATGCTAGATAGGTGGTGTTATTATTGGTAAAAGGTGGGTCCCCCAGACCAAGAGTTCTGCCTGTTCAGAGGTTGTGGATTTATTGTAGTTGGGCATGAAATTTAGACACTTCCTTTGCCCAGTCATCTAGGGTAATGGAAGGTTCTCTTATGGAAAAGATCATCTGGCCCAACTGTGGGTCCAGGCCTCTTGTGAAGGCATTAATAAGGGTGCTTTGGTTGGATACCCTACTTTTTGCAGTATGGAGTAGGAAATCAGCAAGATAGTTTTGGAAACCAGTTTCTTGGTTCCATAGATTCTGTCTGATTGCCAACAATTTGCAATGAGCTTCTTCCTTAAAGTTATATGGGTAAAAGGTCTTGCAGAAGTCTTCCATCATCAGATCGTTGTTACAACATGAGCCAATAACCTCAAATGGTGAACACAAAGAGGGCAACAACCAGATAAACATATAAGTTGGTGACAAGGATAGCTGTTAAGCTAGCAGAGACAACTAGGACAACACCTAGCAAGATTGTGATGGTAAAGACAAGAATAATGGGGAACCTTCAAGGGACAATGACCAGGATGAAGGGAGATAATGACGAGAGGTCCTCAAGGCTCAGCGGTGGGATGAGGAAGAAACCACAAGAGGTTACAAGCCCACTCTTAGGTAGTGTAATGATGAGATTAAGCTTAGGGTGTTCTATAGGAAGTGCTACACTATTTATATGTCCAGCCATGGTGCTCAGACCATGCTGACTAAGCACTAAATAAGGAATACCCTCAATCCTGGTACAAGGGTTGACCATAACAGGAAATGCCCATAATCCTGGGCTTCTACACAAGGTAAACTTAGTAACAGGAACAGCCATGAGGTAGAAGAGAAGTAAGCCTCATGGCAAACACATGTATGTGTTTGGTAATACAAATGGCTTTGAGGCTAAACAAGCAGTGAAGTAAGCCAGACAATGGTAAAGTGGGAGAAAAGCATCTAATCATTATAACACAGGGAATAGGAAAGGGAATCTGTAGTTCTTTGACAAATGTCGTAGTTTTCCTAAGATGTCAGAAAATTGTAACATTTGTGTTACAAAAATTGTCAATAATGCCATATAATATGCTTACTAAGCTATTCTCATTGCTATAAGTTTAAAGCACCAATGTTCGATACTAATGCATAACAACTAATGACAGAACCTGGTTGTATTCCCTAGTAGAACCCTGCCATTACATGAAGAGTACACTCTAAACAGATCCTAATGGTAAGGTGGTATAGTATTTCCCTTTCTTTCTTCATTAAATCTTATTGGTTGGATCACATGACCTTATCTATAATTTAGGCACATCCCAACAATTACATGACCCTTCTATTTCAGAACTTCTATCTCCACAGGTCATGTGGAAGGCTATACAGCCATTTATGGTAATTGACTCATCTTGACTTCTTTGTCCTAATGTGGCAAGGCTGTGAATGACTCAGGAGCCTTCTTCAGTCCCTATGGACTATTCTTATATTCTGACTCCTGATGATTCAGTTGTTGTGCCTATTGGCCAATAGCATTTATTACTTGGCTGCACATTACTCAGCCTATTTGAAATATCTGCTGCAGATTGGTAAGACTCAAATCCTTAGCTAATAGCAGTAGTTGCTTGCTGCTGCACATTACTTAGCGTGACTCACTTCATTTCAAATAACGCTCATTAGCCAATGGCATAACTTGCTCTTATCTCCCACTTACTCATTCTATGTAGTATTAATAGTGTAGCCAATAGCATAATGTTCTCTTGTTGATTCAAACCTTATATTAATGTAGCACTGCATGGTCTGTGCATAGATACTTGGAATATAAATATCTGAGTGTTTGAGTGACCAAGACTCCCTAGTCTTGTTCACTTGAACTTAGGGTCTTTTGGCCTAGTTACACAAGTGCATGACTTTAAGTTTTATTCCACCACACTTTTGTCCACCACAGGCTTGATCTATTTGCCTCGTGCATATATTCTTACATCGGCTTAACTGCTGCCCGGTGTACTTTCAGTTTGTTTCACTTGAACAAGACTACCTTTACTGTGGTCGACGTTCTATCTGCCTAGGACTCAAGAGGTGCTCAAGCTCTTGCGCAGAGGAGGTCTCATCTATGGGTCCTTGGTCTGTTTTCATTACTCTCATCATTCATCTCTCTATTTGGGGATTGTTGATATACTTGTGACGTGTACTGGAACTAGCACCCAACAAACGTTATTCATACGGTCGTTCGCCATAGCGCTACACACTGCACCTTGTGCTTAGCATGTTCCTGTGAGCAGTCCAGCAGACTTAAGCCTTCAGGTTCAAATATGAATAAAGTTGCTGTTCCCCATAGTACACTAGGGGTTGTATTGGCAGAGCAGTAGAGGCTGCCACATAGAATGCATTAATAACATTCGCTGTTCACGTGATCACAGTTATTGTCACATTGCTGTACTGAGCATATTCAGGTGCTGAAGCCAGGTATATCCAGTTCCCTCTTGCAAATTCTACCCTCAGCATTGAGAGTTACTCTCTGATTGTGACAGAGAGGAGTTTTATTTTTCAGAAGGATTAGCTGTAAAGAAAGGAGTTATTCCCTGACCGCAACAGGGAAGAGTTTTATGGTTTTAACAGATTTGTATGTGGAGTGTTGAGACTGGCATTAACCTACTTGCTGTCTTAGTGATCATCTATCTCACCATTGAAGAGTTTCTGGATACTGAGCCAGAAGCCACCCCAGCCACAACTAAAGAGCAGAATCTTGCATGTTCATAAGCTGTGCATTCATTGTTCTTGCGATAATTGCACTACTGTACTTGGGTTACTTAACCTATCTCGTCAACTGCTACCTCGAAAGAAATTACACCCTTACTATTGGGGTCCAGGTTGTGACTTACCCTGTTCTATCTTTCCACATTTACCCTCCATCGAGAGTCTCTGGAGTCAATGGGTACGTACACAACGTAACTGAATTCCATCTGACCAATGCCCAAGCTCAGAACACAGGTTGGGACATAGAAAGCAATTGATGAGAAAGGATCCTTTTGAAATCGAAGGATTAGAAGAGTTCCTGAAACTAGCAGTTCCCAAGTGGCCAAGCGGAGACCCAGTTGAAGATTTCTGCCAAGATTGGTTGTTGGACATTGCCAATGACAAAGACAAGAAAACACCTGCACGAAAGAGGAAAGCCTTAAGTAACAAAAGGCTAAGATCCCTTCGCCCATACAATTCCTTAAAGAGACCAGCAAAGTACCGTAAATGATCTATGAGGCTACTATATTACTATTACTAGTAGCAGTCCTCTTAGTACAAGTATGACACCACTTGAGAGTTGCTAGGGAATTCCAACTCCTTTTCACAAAAGTAGACTTGCAATTGACGCATCTAAGGACTCAGCTTAATGCAAACGCTGAGATTACACACCAAAATGAAAGCAGCCATCACCTCTCTTTGATCAATAAGATAAATGAGATCAAGGGAGAATACTCTAATGCCATCCCCATACCTAACCCCTGCAAAAGAAGATAGCAAGCATGTCAAATGTAACATGGACTGATGTGCAAAGCAAAGTGCAAGCAGTGGCTCAGGCTGTATGAACCCTGGCCTTACAAGGAAGTGCCCCTGGAATATCCAAGGAGTACGACAAGAAGTTCACCAATCCCAGTACATGGGACAGTAAAAGAGAAACATTTAAGCATTGGTGGATTCTAATCAAGTTATGGGTCTCCACACAAAAGTGGTCTGCTTTGATAGAAGACAAAGAAAAGTGCACCACAATATGGATGCACATAAAAGGAAAAGCAGAGCTGTACACCCAGATGAGGATTCACACAGCGCTCACAAAAGATACCTGGAAGACATGGGAAGAGCTAAAAGCTGATGTTGAGAAGGACTTTGCCAAGCTTGAATCCATGCAACAAGGAACTACTCCTATTACTGAGTTCCTTAATAAATTCCAGTTCCTAAAGGAAAGCATTGACATGCCTGACAAGCAGGCCGTGAGGCTACTCCAGAAAGCCATCAGCTACTGAATCTACATAACTGTGCTCCAAGCTAAAGGAGAACTATCCTTCAAAGAGACTATCAACAAGTACAACAAGATGGGTAGTCACTTCAAAAGAGTGCAGTATGAGAGAGGAAACAAAAAGGAGCACAACGTGCCTCAAGGGCATAAGTTTACAGCCACCAGTACTCAGCCCAGTAAAGGAGCACCAATGGACTTGACAGCAATGAGATCACCTAATGGCTGTCAAGTATGTGGCAAATCAGGGCACAACATAACAAGATGCCCAGAAGTGTTATGCTGACGATGCAGCAATAAGGGACATGTTCCGTCCCTATGCCCAAAGACAGAATGTCACCAATGTCACAAGAAAGGTCACATGAAATGGCAGTGTCCTCAAAATAATGGGAAGAAAGTCTGGTTGGCACAAGAAGCTGACTCCAAAGACAAAGACAAAGATGCTCAAAAGAAGCAGTCTTTAAAAAAGTAAAGACCAATCATGCTTGGGGTGTGAAAGGTCTTAAAGGTTCTATTTTCTCAATGTAAACGTACTTGTAATGCTTTCAAGAATTGTTATGCATGTCTACCCATTGACGATGTAGAAGAAATCCCCTCTAATAATGTAGAGGAAACTCTCAAGGAAAAGAAGGCAAACATTCGAAAGATGTATGCTTTCTTATCTGATGAAGAGATTGACCTTCTCCTCTGACCTACTGTACCTTTTACATCAAACTCTGACTCTTCTGTTTTACATAGTCCTCAATCCAAAGCTGAGGGGGCATCTTGAAAGAGTGTGGTGGCCAGCAATAGTGCCATGCTTAATTCCTCCAAGAAAATCCAGAAAAAGGTTTCCTTCACTGTTGCAAAGATTACTAATACTATTTCTAGTTCTCAAAATCAAATCCCCAAAAAAGCAAAAGAAGTTAAGATGTGTGGACACAATACTGGCCAAGAAATAATGCTACTAGTAACTGTTTATAGTTATGTCTGTTTCAATGGCATCACAAGATGGACCAAAATTGGTACCACAAGAGCTCTACTCAACTCTGGGGCAACTAATACCTTCATTGATGCCAAGTATGCCCAGAAGCACAAGCTCAATTGTATAGCACTTCCTAAAGAAATACAAGTGCTTAGTGCTAACGGCATAGATCAAAAGATTGGCTGTATAAAGAAAAAAGTACAACTAACCGTTGTCATCACAAATGAAAAAGAAATGTCACATGAAGAAGCCCTGGAAGCCTATGTATCCTGTTTAGGATCAAAAGATATGATCATCGGCTATGATTGGCTAGAAAAGCATAACCCAGAGGTAAACTAGACAGAAAGGTCAATAACCTTTTCTAGGTGTACTAATGCATGCTGTGCATGAATGCCGGCTAAGCTATGCAAGATATTGGCAGAAGAAGAAGCCGATCTAAAGAAGCAAGTCCTTGAAGAACTATGGCAATATTTACCAGTGTTTTTGCAACAAGAATCTGAGTGAATGCCAACTCGAAAGCCATGGGACCATGCTGTAGAACTGAATGATGATTTCGTGCCAAAAAAAGGGCCGAATCATATCTCTATCCAAAAAGGAAATGGAAGAAGTATGAACATTCATCAACAAAGAAGTAAAAAAGGGCTACATATGCCTATCTAAGTCACCTCAGACATCACCCATATTTTTTATTCCTAAGAAGAATGGAGGAAGATGAATGGTGATAGATTATCGATATTTCAATAAGCATACAAAGAAAAATAACTACCCACTGCTGTTAATACCCATATTAATTGATCATCTAAAAGAAGCAGACTTGTTCACAACACTTGATTTGCATTGGGGATATAATAACATCCACATCAAAGAAGGAGATGAGTGGAAGGGAGCATTCACTACACCTATCAGAGCTTATGAACCAGTAGTAATGTATATCAGGATGTGTAATTCCCTGGGAACCTTCCAACACATGGTCAATGATATCTTTGACAATATGTACATGGTGGTAGTCATTTATATTGATGACATAATGATCTTCACCAAAAAGAAGTCTCAAAGCAAGCACCTCTAAATAGTTAAGGAGGTGTTACAATGGTTACAGGACAATGATTTATTCCTGAAAACAAGCAAATGTCATTTTGCACAAACCAAAGTGGATTACCTAGGAATGGTAGTATCTAACGAAGGAATCAATATGCAAGGCAATAAGAAGAGTAGAATCCTTGATTGGCCTATGCCCAAGTCGCTTACGGAACTATGAAGCTTCATGGGATTGCTCAACTACTATAGGCAATTTATTAAAGACATTGTGTCCATCGCCAGGCCTCTCAATGATCTAACCAAAAAGGATGTACCATTCATCTGGTCTGAAGAGTGCAATAAAGCCTTCAAAACCTTAAAAGATATCACATCAAAAGCGCCATTCCTGGTATTCCCAGATATGCAAAAAGAAGTTTGAATTGAATGCAACACCTTGGATTATGCAACTGGGGCTGTACTTTCCTATAAAGAAGGAGACAACTGGCGTCCTGCCATGTTTTACTCTTATTTCATGGACAAACATGAAAGAAATTATCCTATACACAATAAAGAAATGCTAGCCATCATCAGGGCATTAAAAGAGTGGTGTCATCACATAATCAATCGTCAGGAGTTCAAGATATGGACAGATCATAGGAATCTCGAGTTCTATAGACAACCTCAGGATCTTACACCTGTTACAATTCTCTACACAACTGGGTTTGCTTATGTTATCTTTTTTTCTCTTCTTTTGGATGCTATTCCCCTTCTAGGCTTAGTCATCCGTTGACAGCCTCGTGTCCCCACTTCTCTCATGCTTTGCCCTTGGCTTTTCCCCAATGTTCTATTTATAGCTCTTACACAGCTTGGTCCATTTGCCGAGTAGGACGATATATATACTTCGCACACTGTACTAGTAGAGTAAGCTAGTTCTATGCAATCAACGTAGTTTCCTAGTCTCCAGGTCCACTCCTAAGGTCTTCAGTCAAACAACTAGGAGTTCTCTCTTTTGTCTGAAACAGTCCAAACTACAAAACACGTAACAAAAGAACTAGTTTCTCACTAGTTGAGAGCTATCCATGCTCTAACCATTCCACCGAGATACTTTCCCCCTCCTGAGCCAACCAACTCTACCACGTCTGTGGAAGACGGCAAAGAACTCTATCAAGAAGATCAAGCCCCATCCCCTCCTGTTCATCTTTTCCCTCCGATCCCCAACATCATGAATGATCCTAATGTTCCCACCCCACATGATGTGGCTCCCGTACTCCCTGCTCTCCCTTCCTTACCAGCTGAGTCAAAAGCTGGTCTTCCGGAGGCTTTCTCTGGTGAAACAAAAGATGCCATTCATTGGGGGCAGGCAATGGCTGCCTACTTTAAGCTGAACCCCTGTCATTATGAATACGATGGTCCCAAGATCCTAGTTACCTTAAGCAAACTGATGAAGGGGCAAGGAGTCCCTTTTGCCAAGAAATGGTACCATTGCTTGAATGATGAGACAATCCCTGATGATGAAAAGACATACGAGCTGATGATGATGGATTTTAACAAAACATTCTATCCATACAACTTCAAAGAAGAAGCTTGCAGGAAGTTACTAGCCACATGGCAAAACTTGCAAGATTGGGAGGAAGGATTCCAGAATTACCTCGCTGACTTCCAATTGCATGCAGCACAGAGTGGTGTCTCAGACCAGAACATGTTGATCAATGCCTTTGCAGCAGGACTTGACCCCCAAATTAGTCAGATGATTCTGTCTATGGGAATGCTCCCAGATACTTTGAGCAAATGGGTCACTGCTGCCACAAAGTTCCATGCTCAACAACAAAGAATCTGAGCCATCCAAGCTGGCAGATCTCTCCAGTTGGGGCTTGGAAGAACTATCAGAGACCCGAATGCTATGGACATAGATTCCATTACAATGATGCCTGCAAACCACACCAAGCATCTCTGAGAAAATCGCTGCTTCACCTGTCACCGGGTGGGATGTCATGCAAGTAACCACCAAGGACAAAACCAAGGGACTCCGTCAAGGTCCAACAATCCTTTCTGATCTTGAAACCTGTTCTCTCCCCAGACAAATAACACCCCTAGCAGCTCCTCCTGAGCCAACCTCCACCCAATGCCCATATAAGCTGTCAACATAGAAGCTGAACCGTCCCCTCTTGACCAATACATTAATCAACTCATTGAACATGGAACCACCATGGAACAAATCCATGCAGTATTGACTGCCTGCTATGAGGGAAACACTGAAACAGAAGAGGGAGCCAGAAGCGAAGTGGCAACTACACAAGGAAGGGATTTTTAAAACAGGAGAGATTGCAGTCGACCACCCCTCTCCCTATTGACATCATAGCAACTGTATGTCAGATGGGATCAAATGAACCATCTATGCGTCTTCCCCTTAAATTGTATAGCTTGATGAGCACCGTCAATGCCCATGCCTTGGTGGACAGCGGAGCCACTGGAAGTTTCATCGACGAAACCTTTGCATATCAAAACAACTTTCATTTCAACAAACTTGCAGTACCCCAGATAGCACGCAACATGGATGGAACGGTCAATCAGAGTAGTGTTGTTTGTTACAGCGTATCTCTGGCAATGAAGATAGGAAAACAAGTTTATCCTTGGACGTTCCTGGTCCTAGCTCTAGGAAAGGAACAAGTCATTCTGGGCTTACCATGGTTACGGAAATCCAATCCTAGTATCAACTGGGCAACAGGCAATATTGCCCTCTCTGACATAACGTTACAATACCTCTCAACCAATGTTGACTCACAACTAGGAAAAATGTGGAAAAAATGTTTTAGGACAGATCACCAAATACAGAAAGTCACCCTCGTTACTACTCTTGCCCAACAAACGGAACATAAAAATACCAAACTTCCTCCACAGTTTTGTGAATATGGCAACATCTTCTCAGAACCACAATCTGGACAACTTCCTCCTTCACGCCCTTTTGATCATGCCATCACTTAAATGCCGTCTTTCATTCCCTGAGTGGCAAAAACATATCATCTAACTCCTGCGGAACGGACCGCTTGTCAAACTTTCCTTGATGAAAATTTACACACTGGAAAGATCATCCCTTCCAAATCCCCCCAGGTGTCTCCCTTCTTTTTCGTGCAAAAGAAGACAGGTGACCTATGGCCTTGCCAGGATTATCGATACCTGAATGAACATATGGTCAAAAATGCATATCCTCTCCCCCTTATTTCCTCACTTATCAATCAACTAAAAGAATCCACAATTTTCACGAAGTTCAATGTATGGTGGGGATATAATAATGTCCTCATTCGACTGGAAGACCACTGGGAAGCCGCCTTCATCACCCCTTTTGGTCTCTATGAGCTGACAGTGATGTTCTTTGGTCTTTGCAATTCCCCTGTGACATTCCAAGCTATGATGAACCACATATTCCATGACTACCTTGCTGAGGGATGGCTTATCATCTGTATGGACGACATTCCTATCCATTCCTCCGATCTTACACTCCATCATCATCAAACATGTCTTATACTTGACCACCTACAAACCCATTCATTATATCTGAAACTCATGAAATGCACCTTCAATGCCACAGAGATTGAATACTTGGACATGATCATAGCGCATCACAATGTGCGCATGGACCCTATCAAGCTCACTGCCATCAACCAGTGGGTTCCTCCTCAATCTGTTAAAGGAGTATGGTCGTTCCTTGGCTTCTGCAATTTTTATTGAAAGTTTATCCCAAACTTTTCTCTTCTTGCAACTCCGTTGCACCAACTCACCAAGAAAAATCTTCCCTGGGTATGGGATGTGGCATGCACAAACACATTTGAAACGTTGAAACAGACATTCACCTCCACCCCCACATTACTCCTCCCTGATCTTCACAAACCATTCATGGTCATGACTGACGCCTCTCTTACTGCTACTGGCGGGGTACTCATGCAATGAGATACCAATGGCGATCTCCACCCCTGCAGTTATCTCTCCCGCACTCTCACTCCACAAGAATGAAATTACAATATTTACAATCAGGAATTACTGGCAGTCATCCATGCCCTTACCAAATGGCATCACTATCTACAGGGCATGGGACATCCAGTCGAAATATACACCAACCACAAAAACCTTTCCTATTTCCATCAACCACACCACCTTTCCCATCGCCAGGCCCATTGGATGCTTTTCCTTCAAAATTTCGATCTCAAGTTCGTCGTTTGCCCTGGTACTGCCATGGGCCCTGCTGATGCACTCTCTCGCATGACCGACATTGATACATCTGCCAACAATGCCAATATTGTCCTCCTTTCCCCCGACCTTTTCCTCGCCTGTATTGACGTCTCTCTCCTCTCCACCATCTACACTTCTTCCCTCACTGATCCGCTTGTTCTTTCTGCCCATTCCCACCTTCAATGTGGCATTCCTCTCTTTTCCTGTTCTTCTGTCCATGATTGGTCTTACTCCCTTGATGATGGTTGTCTTTACTACCGTTGCCAGCTCTATGTTCCCCCTTCTGCCTGTTCCTCCCTCATTGCATCCATCTATTCTTCTCCTACCGGTGGTCATGGTGGGATCTTCCGCACTCTCTTCCTCCTCCAACGCAATTATTGGTGGCCCGCTATGGCCTCTTTCATCCGTCGTTTTGTCCTTGGCTGCCCCCTTTGTCAGTCAAGCAAGGTCAATACACACCCCACTGTTCCACCTCTCTCTCCCCTCGCTTCTTCTTCGACCCACCCTTTCCAACAAATCTCTGTCAACCTTGTCTCCGGCTTTCCTCTCGTGGATGCTTTCAATTCCGTCTTGGTCGTGGGGCTTAGTAAGGGGGTGTTTTTCATCCCTTGTTCCAAATCGAGTGATGCTGCCAACATCACCCATCTCTTCTATACCCATGTTTTCCCTCATGTTGGCCTTCACAACAGAATGATTTTGGACAGAGGACCACAATTCACCTCCACCTTTGCTCATGAACTCACCCGCCTTCTCCACTACAATGTGGCTCTCTCCTCAGCATATCATCCCCAAACTGATGGAGAAATGGAACAAGTAAATCAAGAGTTGGAAACGTATCTACATCTCTTTTGTCAAAACAATCCATCTATGTGGGTCACCCTATTGCCCATGGCTCAGTTCATACACAACTCCTCCACCCACTCTACAATGAAGGCAACCCTGTTCTCCCTCCTCCTTGGATATGAACCATGAGCTTACCCCCCATTGGGAAAGACTTTCCTCCCAGCATTGACCAAGCAACTTACACTATTGGACAAAGCCAGAGAAGAAGCCCTCCATGTGCATCAATTGGCACAACAATATATGTGGGAACAGGTAAGAAGCAAATTTAGACCATGGCAAATGGGTGACAAGGTGTGGTTAGAAGCCAAGAATCTCCACCGAAGTCCTCCCTGGTGGAAATTAAACCTGTTATGAGAGGGACCATTTGAAAATTCCAAGGTAATTTCCCCTGTGGCGTATCAGTTGCACCTCCTGAAAGCATGGCGAATTCACAATGTCTTCCATGCCTTCCTTCTAACTCCATATCGAGAAACAGCTGAATACGGTAAACCCGATCTCCACCCTCTAGCATCAGAAGTTGAAGGAGAAGAAGTATGGGAGATAGAACAGATCTTACATCATAGCGGAGAAAAGAAGAACCGAAAATTCCTCATCCAATGGAAGGGCTATTCTTGGGCCAAAAACACCTGGGAACCAGAACAGAACTG
>JBBPJT010000733.1:0-15688 GCA_038088895.1 Xerocomus potaroensis
TTGTGCCTGTTGATGGTTGCCATGTTACCAGGCTGTGTAATTATGCACATTACATAATCCTAGGCACTATGAATACCCTATGTTCTACTTCAATCAGCTTTAACACACTATAAAACCTGTTTCTCTTTTATAATGGCTAATATTCTTTTTTTTACTAAACTTGGTATTTCTGCTGAGCAGATTACATCCAAAACCAGTCTAGGGGTGTTCCTTGTGGCCACAGCCATAAAGCCAACCCTTCTTGAAGAGAAGAATAACATGCTAGGATATTCTTTCAGGCTTTTTCTTACCAATAAAAGAAGAATTATCTTTACTGTTTCTACTAGAAAGGCTGAGGATGCTGTTTAGGCTACCTATCTTATGAACTCTGCTCTTTAATCTCTCATATCTTCCTAAACTTCTCACAATGTTTTCTAGTCTATATCTTTGAAGGCAATAATAAAGAAGCAAAGTCTCTAGTATTATCTAAGTGTTATGACATGAGCCAATAACCTCTGATGGCAAATATGAAGAGAGCAATGATCAAATAAACATATGCGTAGGTGATGAGGATAGCTGTCAAGCTAGCAGAGATTACTAGGATGACACCTAGCAAGATGGTGGGAATAAGGACGAGAATGATGGGGAACTTTCAAGGGGTACTACTGGGATGAAGGGGGTGAAGACAATGGTGATCCTCAAGGCTCAGCAGCAGGATGAGGAGGAGAGTATAAGAGATTACAAGCCCACACTTAGGCAATGTAACAATGAGATTAAGCTTAGGGTATTCTACAGGAAGTGCTACACTATTTATATGTCCAGCTCTGGTGCACAGACCATGCTGACTAAGCACTAAATAAGGAATACCCTCAACCCTAGACCAAGGGTTGACCTAAAGAGGAAATGCCCATAACCCTGGGCTTCTACATGAGGTAAGCTTAGTAACAGGAATGGCCATAAGGCAGAAGAGAAGAAGGCCTTATTGTTATGCTTTTTGTGATCGACAATAGTGAGAACGGATCTTCTAGTTATTGGAGCAACCCAATAACCTTAGAAGAGGACCAGGAAGGACTAGGAACTATGAATATATTGCATAGAACTAGCTTAATGATATAGTACATGCGCTGGACTATTTATACTACAAACTATGGTGCACAGACCAAGCTATACCTTCTATATAAAGAGAATAACTCGCAACGAGTCAAGTCAGCTATAAACAGAAAAGAAAAGCAATGGGGATGCCAAGTAGTATCAATGGGAATAATGGGGACACGAGGTGGTCAACAGATGACTAACCTAGAAAAGAAATAGTGTCCGAAATGAAACCCAAAGGACGAAACAAGAAGGGAAAGATGAAAAGAGGAACAATTGTGATAAACGTACAAATTCGTAACATAAGCCCTGCTCTAGCTCAAAGGACTCCGACCTTTGTTTTACTCCTTATCAAGGAAGGAATAATTGGTGTCATCAGGGTTGTTGGGTTCGGCGTCCAACTCAGCGCATCGTACTCGTCAAGGACATAACTCTCCCCACGGAAGAGTGTTGCATTCGTCGCAACCATCTGGTCCACATTTGTAAAGAGGGCAAGGCCTACCCCAATGTTGCCTTTGATAGTAAACACAAGTGGCTTGTGGGCAGTTGT
Organism: Xerocomus potaroensis; assembly: GCA_038088895.1. Lineage (NCBI taxonomy): Eukaryota > Fungi > Basidiomycota > Agaricomycetes > Boletales > Boletaceae > Xerocomus > Xerocomus potaroensis. Next base: position 1,622 of record JBBPJT010000733.1, read on the forward strand.
GCAGTGAATATCCAGGGGCATAAGCATTGCAAGAAGGACAAGCGTGCTTAGGACACCAAATACCCAGATGGGTATCGGTCTCATTGCACCATTCACATCGAGTATACCAAGCAGGGGCGGGGGCTGGTGTGTCAATATAGGCAAAGGTGGAAGAGGAGGAGGCAACCATGGTAAGGAAAGAAGAGGAGGGGGAAATGGGAGGAATGGGAGGAATCGTCACTGCCCTTTTCTTTGCCGATCTGAGATGATATGCTGGGGAACTCAGCAGACCGTAAGACGTTACTATAGCCTTTTTCTTCCCCTTATTCTTCTTCTTTGATTTCTCAGAGGAAGAGGGAGTTGTGCGATCAATGGGGATCTTGGGCAGGGATGGGGGAGGAATGGGCACTGGCATGCTGTTCTCATCAATATCAAGAAGAGGGGGGGGGCTGGAATCGGATGGTATAGGGTGTGCTGCCAGGGATGGATTAGGGGGAGTGACGATTCCAGGCATTAAAGGAATGGACAAGAGCGAAGAGTTGGACGGGGGAATGATAGATCGATGAGGAAGGGAGTCAATGGCTTCTATGGAAACTGGGGCTTTAGTGGAGTTGAGATAGTCGTACCAAACGGTAGGATGCAGATGTCGGAGGAAAAGGTGTACGATGGGGCCAATCAATTCAAATGGAAGGGTGTTGATGGCATATCCCAACCCCAATCGATAGAGTAAATCCAATAATTGGATTTTTGCCTGACTCATCAGCATGGACCCTTCTGCAGCTAGAATGGTGGGACGATCAGTGGGGGTGGCGACATTAAAGACAAGTCGAAAGGTGGACAATGTTAGGAAAAGCATACAGGCATCCACTAATGGAACATCGGCAACAGGGGATTCAAGGATCTGCATGAATAGCAGAGCATCTTAAAGGACTGCGGCGAAAACGAGACGGCAAGGTAGAGGGGGTAGTAGATTGACACAGATTGGGAAGATAGCGGGCACCTGATGGGTGGCATAGGAGGGGGATGGGTTAGGAGAGGTATTTCGGGTTGTGGGCATGATAGTTGGTAGAGTTGGGGATGGTCTTGATTAGAGGGAGTGAAGCTGCTTATATTGCAGTAAAGTGGTCCGTGCACCGGCTAAGTTCCATTCAGGTTCCCATGTGTTTTCAGCATGAGAGTACCCCTTCCATTTGATTAAATACTTTTGCGTCTTCTTGTTCCCTTTATGTCGAAGTATTTGTTCTACCTCCCAGGATTCTTCTCCGTCTATCTCCATTGGGGGAGGGTGTAAATGATTTTTCCCATGTTCCACAGTCTCTCTAAATGTAGATAGAAGGGAGGCATGAAATGTGTCATGAATTTTCCATTTCAGGGGAAGACAGAGTTGGAAAGAAACCAGAGATACTACTTTTGTAATTTCAAAGGGTCCTTCATGTAAAGGATTTAATTTCCACCAGGGGGTGCTTCGGCAGAGATTACGGGCATCTAACCACACTTTATCCCCTACTTTCCATGGGTGAAAACGTTGTGTGATGCATTGCTGCATGTACTGTTGGGCCAATGAGTGTGCACTAAGTGCTTCTTCTCGTGCTTTTGTCAGCCATGCTAGGCGTTCGGTGAGGGCAGGAAGAAAGGTTTGTCTGAGCGGCGGGTATGCATGAGGTTCATATCCAAGAATGAGGGAAAAGGGGGTTGTTATGTTTTATTCCCTTGATACCCCTTTTCTTGATTGTCTTTCCCTGATCTTTCCTTTCTCGAATGAACAATAACCTTTCCATTATCTTGTCTTTCTTTACCATGATCCAAACGCTATTTCCGTTCTAGGCATAGCTTCTTATATGCCTCGTGTTCCCTTTCATCTCCATTGATTGATGGTTGCCTAGCTATCCCAGTTATGACTTGACATGACTCCAGATAAGTCATTCTGCAGTAAACACTGCTTGGTCCATGCACTGTCTTGATACTTACTTAAACCTTCGCACACTGTACTATAAACCCTAAGTAGAATCTCCCTTGTATCCTCTGACCTACCAGTCAATCGATCCATTGGTTTCTCTCGACGTCTTGCTCTGCACCTTGTCAGATGGTCTACTTCACTGATACTTTGATCCAAGACCTCTGGCTTGTGAGGCATTGATACCTTCAGCACGAAGGCCCCAGAACCTGAACCTCTTTTCAAGGGCTACGCTCGTCCTTATCTAGGCCAAGCATAACAAAAGATTCTACTTCTTCTAGATAGCGCCACCATCGTTGTGTGTGCCACCCTCCCCTCACCATTGCCCACCGAAACCCCCGAAACTTCCCCAACCTCTTCGCTGCCTATCAAGGCCAGCACACCCCTACCCCTCCTACCCCAGAAGAAGAAGCCACAGATACTGAGACTTCAACTGATGAAGACCTCAGCCTAGAACCCCCCAATCAGATAACGGTTGCATTGAGCCAATCATTCTCTCAGATATCTTCGCCATCCACTGCTCTTCCCCCTTCACCAGTACAACCTTTCCCTCCCCTCCCCGCATACCTAACTGCACCCCTTCCTCCTCCAATGACAAGCCAACAGAAACCCATTGAGCTTCGCCTCAACACTCCTGATAAATACGACGGATCCCCCTCCAGAGCAGCAGACTGGCTTAGTAACGTACGAATGTATCTTCTCGTCAATAAAGAAGTATACAACAACGATGATAAGAGGGTTGTATTTGCACTCTCATATATGAAGAAAGGATCCGCCTTAACCTGGGCTACTGTGGTCCAAAACCAGGCACTAGATGCCCAGTCCTTTGGGACTTTTACAGATTTTGTTGCGAAGTTCAAGGCTGACTTTGAACACTCCGATCAGAAACACCAGGCGCTGGGATGGCTTACGACCTACCACGTCCGAAAAAACGAAAACTTGACTGGATATATTAACCAGTTTAAGATGAAAGCCGTTCAGGCTGAACTAAACGAAACCTCCGATTCGGCAGTACTTATTTCATACTTTGCTGCTGGAATACCCCTCTCCTTGATGCGACGGATCCAATCTATGGATACTGTCCCGACTAAGATTACTGAATGGTACACAAAGGCCGTTCATTTCAAGACCCAATGGGATCTGGCAGACCGAATCAAAAGGCTGCATTCCCGATCCTCCCCCTCTACCTACATACCGACCTATCGATGAACCTCCACCTCTACATCCACTCCTCGCGATCCAAATGCAATGGATGTTGATCGGCTAACTACTGAACAAGTAGCCAAGTATAGGAGGAAAGGCCTTTGTTTCCATTGTCGAAAGCAAGGCCATATCTCTAGAGACTGTCTGGATCATTGACGACAACCAGAAAGGAAAGAGATATGAAAGGTAGAGGTAAAGGAGGAACCAAAAGACGAAGAAAATGTCGATGAAGAGACGGTGGGAAGACTTTCCACTCGTCTTTTTGAACCACAGGGTTTTGTTACGATTTTACTTCTTTTTTCTATCTTTCGCGCCCCGCTTCTCTGCTTATGTCATCTTTCCTCGGACGCTTTTCCCATTCTAGGCTTAGTCTTTGTTGACTGCCTCGTGTCCCCACTATTCCCACGACGGACCCTTAACCCTACCCCAAGCTTTCCTAGTTTAGCTTTGCATAGCTTGGTCCGTGCACGAGAAGGGACTTACATAAATACTCTGCGGCATGTACTTGTAGGAGTAAGCTAGATCTACGCAATCAACGTAGTTCCCTAGTCTCCAGGTCCACCTCTAAGGTCTCTAAACGACTAGAGGTTTCTCGATCCCTTATCTTCCATGGGAATTACGAATCGCGTAACAAAAGATCTAGCTTCTCACTAGTTGAGAGCTATCCACGCTCCAACCATTCCACCGAGATATTTCCCTCCCCCTGACTCCTCCAACTCTACCGTCTCCGCAGAAGAAGACGACGAACTCTACCAAGAAATCCGTACTCCTTCCCCACCTATCCATCTCTTCCCACCCGCCATAATGAATGACCCAAACGTAAACCCTCCCCTCGACGTAGTCGCACCTCCCCCTGTCCTTCCCTTACCTGCCGAGTCGAAGGCGGGTCTCCCGGAAGCGTTCTCTGGCGAAACAAAGGATGCCATTCATTGGGGCCAAGCCATGGCCACCTATTTTAAGCTGAACCCCCGTCATTACGAATACGACGGCCCCAAGATCCTAGTAACCCTTAGCAAATTAATGAAAGGGAGAGGAATTCCCTTTGCGGAAAAATGGTACCACCTCCTGAATAATGAAGCTGTCCCTGACGACGAAAAGACCTACGAACACATGATGGAGGACTTCAATAAGACGTTTTACCCCTACAACTTCAAAGAGGAGGTGCGAAGAAAACTCCTTGCTACCAGACAGAATTTGAAGGACAAAGATGAGGGTTTCCAGAATTACCTCGCAGATTTTCAGTTGCACGCCGCTCGAAGTGGAGTGGTCAACCAGAATACCCTTATCGACGCCTTCGCTGCGGGATTAGACCCACAGCTCAGTCAGATGATATTATCCATGGGGACGCTCCCCGATACTCTAGACGCCTGGGTCACCGCAGCCGCCAAGTTTCATGCACAACAGCAACGAATCCGCGCTATTCGTGCCGGAGGAATGTTTCAGTTAGGGCTCGGGCGGAACCGAGACCCGAATGCAATGGATGTCAACTCAGTCACGTTAACGCCTGCAAATCAGGTGAAACACCTGCGGGAAAACCGTTGTTTTACTTGTCACAGGATAGGATGCCGCGCTAGTAATCATCGCGGGCAGAATCAGAGCACCCCTCGCCCCAACAATCCGTTTCGTTCTAGGAATCCCTTCGCATCGCAAACTACGCCCAACGTAAATACATCCAGCTCCCAGAGAGCTCCTCGGCCTACCCCCATCAGGGCAATCAACGTCGAATCAGAACCCTCCCCTTTGGACCAATATATTAATCAACTTGTCGAAGGAGGGACAACCGTCGAACAGATTCGCAACGTTTTAACAGCCTGTTACGACGGGAATACGGAAGCAGAAGAAAAGGCTCGTATTTGTTATGTAGTGAGCCAGTAGCTTCGAATGGTGACAACTACGAGAGCGACAACAAGATAAAGAGCACCCGTAAGGAGAACGACGGATGACAAGACTGCTAGGACGACGTCCACTAGGATAGTCGCAAGAATGAAGACGGCGATAGTGATGAACGTGATGTGGGATGGAAGTCGTCAAGGGCGTGTGCCGGGATGACGATGTCGTATGTCAAATGGAAAGATGAGGGTCCTCAGGGCACGGCGGCGGGGTGAGGATGGGACGAAGGCAATGGAATCCCCAAGATATAGCAATCAGGGGGAGAAAGCCACAAGAAACTACAAGGCCCACACTTAGGCGATGTAACGATGAGATTAAGCTTAGAGCTACTACAGGGAAAGCGCTACTACTTATACTACCAGCTATGGCGCACAGACCATGCTGACTAAGCGCTATCTTTAGGAAAGCCCTCAACCCTGGTGCAAGGGTTGACCTAATGGGAAAACGCCCTTAGCCCTGGGCGTAGCACGAGGTAAGCTATTTAACAGGAACGGCCATGAGGCAGAAGGAAAGAAGGCCCCATGGCGAATACGTGTACGGCATGTTGCCGGTAATACAAGACGACCTAGGAGACAAGCGTTATCCTAAGGTCAGGAATACAAAGACGAAGGAAAGATCTGTATCGTATACCGTAGGGGAGGGGCGGGGGATAAGGATAAAGGAAAGAAATGAACCGTTAGACTAAAGACCCCAATGTTAAGGCGAACAAAGGGTAGTCCTGTCGTAAAACTGTAACAGTATTGAATTGGCAGTACAACGAGGGAAGGATTTTTAAAAAGGGAGCGATTGCAGTTGACCACTCGCTTCCCTACCGACGTTGTAGCTTCTGTACATCAGACGGGATCCAATGAACAATCCATGCGTCTTTCCCTTCGCTTGTACGGAGCACAAACAAAAGTCAACACGTTCGCCCTTGTAGACAGCGGGGCCACTGGCAGTTTCATGGACGAAACATTCGCACGGCGGAACGGTTTCCCTCTCACCAAACTTTCCACTCCTCGAATCGCGAGAAATGTAGACGGAACGCTCAACAAAAGCAGCATAGTACAATACCAAACGTCACTCGCCATGAAAATAGGTACACGAGTCTACCCCTGGACCTTCTTAATCCTAGCTCTTGGGAAGGAGCACCTCATTCTAGGATTGCCGTGGCTACGGAGGTCTAATCCCGACATCGATTGGGAAACCGGCACTGTTACAATCGCTGACGACGAAGAAACACGGTACCTATCAACAAACGTTAATCCCGTCATCAGTAAACAATGGAAAAAACGATTTGGCCCAGACCAGACTTTGGTACGAAAGATCACTCTTGCTACGACCCTGGCCCAACAAGTTGGGAAAACCACTACCGAAATACCTCCCCAATTCCGACAATACGAGGAAGTGTTCGCTGAACCGAAACTCAGACAACTTCCCCCTTCTCGACCTTTCGATCATGCCATCACCTTAACCCCTTCGTTTATCCCTCGTATCGCAAAAACCTACTCCCTAAATCCTGCCGAACAAGCTGCTTGTCGGAAATTTCTAGATGAAAACCTACAGACTGGAAAGATCGTTCCTTCCATTTCACCCCAGGCATCCCCCTTTTTCTTTGTGCAAAAGAAAACAGGCGATTTATGACCTTGTCAAGATTATCGTTACCTCAACGAACACACCGTTAAGAACGCCTATCCCCTTCCCCGGATCTCTTCCTTAATTGATCAACTAAAGGAATCGACCATCTTCACTAAATTCGACGTTCGATGGGGATATAATAACGTCCTCATCAAGCCAGAAGATCGTTGGAAAGCAGCGTTCATTACTCCCTTCGGACTCTTTGAACCCACCGTAATGTTCTTTGGGCTTTGCAATTCCCCTGCAACCTTTCAAGCAATGATGAACCACCTCTTTCACGATTACTTAGCGGAGGGCTGGGTGATCATTTACATGGACGACATCCTCATCCATTCCTCCGACCTAACACTACATCACCATCGCACCCATCTGATTCTTGAACGATTGCGATGTCACCGACTCTATTTGAAGCTGTCAAAATGTACTTTTGATGCGTCCGAGATTGAATACCTCGGAATGATCATTGCGCATCACCAAGTAAAAATGGACCCGGTGAAACTACGCGCCATTGAGCAATGGGATCCTCCTCGATCCATAAAGGGGGTCCGCTCTTTTCTTGGGTTCTGTAACTTTTACCGAAAGTTTATCCCGAATTTCTCCCTTCTCGCTGCTCCACTCCATCAACTGACGAAGAAAACCCAACCTTGGGACTGGAACACAGCATGCACTACCGCATTCTCTACGATCAAGAGCATCTTCTCCTCCGCCCCCATGTTACTCTTACCTGATTTATTGAAACCTTTCGTCGTAATGACTGACGCTTCACTCACGGCTACCGGGGGGGTCCTCATGCAACGAGATGATAATGGGGATTTACATCCGTGTGGCTACCTCTCACATACACTTACTCCCCAGGAACGGAATTATGATATCTACGACCGTGAACTTTTAGCTGTCATTCATGCGCTCACCGAATGGCGTCATTATCTTCAGGGGACCGGTCATACAGTCGAAATATATACCGACCACAAAAATCTCTCATACTTCCGTCAGCCTCATCATCTCTCCTGTCGACAGGCCCGCTGGATGCTTTTCCTTCAGGACTTTGACTTGAAGTTTGTAGTCAGACCTGGCACCGCAATGGGTCCCGCCAACGCTTTGTCTCGCATGCACGACGTCGATACTACCGGCGATAACGCCGACGTGACTCTCCTCTCTCCCGACCTCTTCTTGGCCAGGATTGACGCTTCCCTTCTCTCGACCATTCAGGAGTCATCCCGCGCCGATCCGCTCGTTCTCTCCGCTCGCTCCTCCCTTCAACGGGGCGTTCCCCTTTTCTCTCGCTCCTCTCTCTGTGATTGGCATTTTTTACCAACCGACGGTTGTCTCTATTTCCGTTCTCGACTCTATATTCCCCCTGCAGCTCGTTCCTCTCTCGTCTGCTCCGTTCACATGTCCCCCTCTGGCGGTCACGGTGGGATTTACCGTACGCTTTCCCTTTTACAACGTGACTACTGGTGGCCTGGTATGGCCTCTTTTGTCCGCCGCTTCGTTTTGGGCTGCCCCCTCTGTCAATCCAGCAAGGTGAACACCCACCCCACCGTTCCTCCCCTCTCCCCTCTTGCCTCCTCCTCCACCCGTCCGTTCCAACAAATCTCCGTTGACCTCATCTCCGGTTTTCCCCTGGTTGATTCTTACGATGCTGTTCTGGTCGTGGTCGACCATGGGCTTAGTAAGGGGGTGTTTTTCCTCCCTTGCTCCAAATCAAGCGATGCTGCCCAAATTGCTCACCTTTTCTTTACATACGTCTTCCCACACGTTGGCCTCCACGATCGCATGATTTCAGATCGGGGACCTCATTTCGCCTCAGTCTTCGCTCGCGAACTAGCTCGTCTCTTGCGTTACGACGTCGCACTTTCATCCGCCTATCACCCTCAAACGGATGGCGAAACGGAACGAGTTAATCAGGAGCTGGAAACCTACCTTCGCCTTTTCTGCCAAGATAACCCGACAACTTGGGTCTCCCTCCTACCCATGGCGCAATTCGTACACAATTCATCCGTCCATTCCGTAACGAAGGTCACCCCCTTTTCTCTGATTTTAGGGTATGAACCCCGCGCTTATCCTCCGTTGGGAAAAACCTTCCTCCCCTCCTTAACTGAACGACTGACCCTTCTGGATAAGGCCCGAGAAGAGGCCTTACATGCCCACCACCTGGCACAACAGTATATGCGCGAAAGGGTGCGCAGCAAGTTCCGTCCCTGGCGAGTAGGCGATAAAGTGTGGTTAGAAGCAAAAAACCTCCGCTGAAGTTCACCCTGGCGGAAATTAAATCCCTTGCGCGAGGGACTGTTTGAAATCACAAAGGTCGTCTCCCCTGTGGCGTATCAATTACGTCTTCCCGCGTCTTGGCGAATACATAACGTATTCCACGCCTCCCTTCTAACCCCATACCGTGAGACCGCCGAACACGGAAAAACGATTCTCCGACCCCCATCAACGGACATTGAAGGGGAAGAAGAATGGGAGATAGAACGGATCTTACGGCACAGGGGGACCGCGAAGAACCGCTCCTTCCTCATCAAATGGAAGGGATACTCCTGGGCCGAAAATACCTGGGAGCCGGAATGGAACTTACGTGGCGCACGGACCACTCTTCTCGCTTATAAACGAGAACATGCGCTACAATGAACCGTAGTCTTCCAAATCATGCCTCCCACCCGCAACACTTCTCCTCGCCCCACCACTTCCGCTCATCTCATCCCTTCCGTCTTCCCTATACGCCTCAATTTCCTACCTGACGTAGCTCGTTCACTTGTCTTTTCTACCGTCCTACAAGACGCTCCTCTGTTTGCGAGAGCGATGGAGTCCCGTTTGGTGGATCACGCCCTCGAGGATACGTGTCACTTATATCATACCCTCGCCACGTTGAGACTCGTCTTCTCCGCTGCCACCCCGACTGATCACCCCCCTCTTCTCGCAGCGCAAGGAACTACATGCCTCTCACGCACTTGTGGCCAGGTCCTAGATTTACTTTATCGTTTAGGGTTTGGCTATATCCTCAACGACCTACCCTTCGAGGTGATCGGCCCCGTTATCCGTCCTTTTCTTTGCGCCATGCACCCTACGGCGTGGTATGCCTATTTGCAGGCACAGGAGAGGCCGGTACGCATTTCGGCAGTAACCACTTTTCCCCCGGAACCACTAGCTTTAGCGGATTCCCCTCCTCCTCTTGTCCCTGTCAAGGACGAAAGCCCCGCTCCATCCTCTCCAACCATCACTCCTCCTGTACCAGGAGCATACCATTCCCCGACCGTGTCTTCTTCCCTACCGCCAAAGGACTCTCCACTCCCCGTGCCTCCACCATTATCTCTTCCTGTGATCCCACGGGACAGGGAAACCCCATCGCCTCCTCATCGATCGAACAAACAGCAGAAATCTAAGGGGAAGAAAAGGCAAGTGATCCAGACGCCTTACGGGTTACCCTCGTCTCCCGCCTATAATCTCCGTTCGAAGAAAAACCCCACTACCTCTCACCCCGAATCTCATCCCCGATCTCACCCTTCCGCTTCGACCTCACCTTCCGCCTCGACCTCCCTTACCGTCGATCCCTTCTCCATTTGCGAATGGTGTGGGGAAAAGGATACCCATCTCGGCATCTGGTGCCCTCGCCACCAATGCCCTTCCTGCAACGCCTACGCACCCGGACACCTTCTTGCCAACTGCCCCGCCAGCACCTGTCCCTATTGTGCGGTGTCACACTGGGGACTCCCATGCCCACTCTACCGTTGCTCCCCGAACGGGTGTGAAGAGTGCCGTTCTCTCGTATGGGGCGAATTATGCCCTAAACATGTTCGGGCACAGTACTTGCAGGAGGAAGAGAAAATCCTCCATCAAGACCTCGACGACTATGCATACATCGATAAGGAATGAAGAAAAGGTAGAAAGGTTCAGGTGAACTTTCACCTAGTAGTGGGCTTTTGTTACGGTTTTACTTCTTTTTCTATCTGTTGCGCTCCGCTTCTCTGCTTATGTCATCCTTCCTCGGACGCTTTTCCCATTCTAGGCTTAGTCTTTGTTGACTGCCTCGTGTCCCCACTATTCCCACGACGGACCCTTAGCCCTACCCCAAGCTTTCCTAGTTTAGCTTCGCATAGCTTGGTCCGTGCATGAGAAGGGACTTACATAAATACTCTGCGACATGTACTTGTAGAAGTAAGCTAGATCTACGCAATATACGTAGTTCCCTAGTTTCCAGGTCCACTCCTAAGGTCTCTAAACCCGACTAGGAGTTCTTCGATACTTCATTATTCAACGGGAATTACGAAACGCGTAACAAAAGATCTAGCTTCTCACTAGTTGAGAGCTATCCACGCTCCAACCATTCCACCAAGATACTTCCCTCCCCCTGACTCTTCTAACTCTACCGTCTCCGCCGAGGAAGACGAAGAACTCTATCAGGAAATCCGCACCCCTTCCCCACCAGTACACCTCTTTCCCCCAGCTGTCATGAATGACCCAAACGTAAACCCCCCTCTCGATGTGGTCGCCGCACCTCCTCCCATCCTTCCCTTACCTGCTGAATCCAAAGCGGGTCTCCCGGAAGCCTTTTCTGGCGAAACGAAAGACGCCATCCACTGGGGCCAAGCTATGGCCGCCTATTTTAAGTTGAATCCCCGTCATTACGAGTACGACGGTCCCAAAATTCTAGTTACCCTGAGCAAGCTGACGAAGGGAAGAGGAGTTCCCTTTGCCGAGAAATGGTACCATCTCCTGAACAACGAAGCTGTCCCCGACGATGAGAAAACTTATGAACATATGATGGAAGACTTTAACAAGATGTTCTACCCTTACAATTTTAAGGAGGAGGCGCGAAGAAAATTACTCGCAACTAAGCAGAACCTGAAAGATAGGGACGAGGGTTTTCAGAATTACCTCGCAGATTTCCAGCTACACGCCGTGCGAAGTGGGATCGTTGATCAAAACACCCTTATTGACGCTTTCGCTGCGGGACTTGACCCACAGATAAGCCAGATGATCTTGTCCATGGGCACGCTCCCCGATACTTTGGATGCCTGGGTCACAGCGGCCGCCAAATTCCATGCGCAACAACAACGAATCCGCGCAATTCGCGCTGGAGGTTCGTTCCAGTTAGGCCTCGGCCGGAACCGAGACCCGAACGCAATGGACGTCGACTCAGTAACGTTAACGCCCGCCAATCGGGCCAAACACCTGCGGGAAAACCGTTGCTTCACTTGCCACAGAATAGGGTGTCGTGCCAGTAACCATAGAGGGCAAAACCAGAATACATCCCATCCCAATAATCCTTTCCGCTCCCGCAATCCTTTCATGTCCCAAGGAATGAACCCGCCTAGTACAAGCACGTCTCACGTTCAAAGAGCTCCCCGTTCGAACCCGGTCGCCCCCATCAGGGCGGTGAACATCGAACCTGAACCTTCCCCTCTCGATCAGTATATCAACCAACTCATAGAAGGAGGGACGACAGTCGAACAAATTCGTAATGTTTTAACGGCCTGTTATGACGGAAATACGGAGGCCGAAGAAAAAGCTCGTGTTGAGCTAGCAGTCCAACGAGGAAAGGATTTTTAGAAAGGGAGAGATTGCGGTCAACCATTCATCTCCCTATTGAAGTTGTAGCCTCTGTACATCAGACAGGATCCCATGACCAATCAATGCGTCTTCCCCTCCGATTGTATGGAACAACAGCAAAAGTTGACACATTTGCCCTCTTAGACAGCGGGGCCACTGGCAGTTTCATGGACGAAACGTTCGCACGAGAAAATGGCTTTCCCCTAACCAGGATTCCCCCTCGACTCGCACGAAACGTAGATGGAACCCTGAATAAGAGCAGCGTCGTACAATATCAGACATCGCTTGCCATAAAAATAGGCACACGAGTTTACCCTTGGACCTTCCTAATCCTTGCTCTTGGTAAAGAGCACCTTATCCTCGGCCTACCGTGGTTACGAAGGTCAAATCCAGAGATTAATTGGGCAACCGGCACAGTCATTCTCCCTGACGAAAAGACCCGCTACATATCCACAAATATCAACCCTGTCATCAACAAACAATGGAAGAAACGCTTTGGTCCTGATCAGACACTTGTCGTCAGAAAGGTCACGCTTGCTACGACCTTAGCCCAACAAAGAATCGACAAAACCCCTGAGCTCCCTTCACAATTCCAACAATACGCAGAGGTATTCGCGGAACCCAAACTCGGACAACTTCCCCCTTCTCGACCTTTTGACCATGCTATTACCCTAACACCGTCATTCGTCCCTCGTATCGCAAAAACATATTCCCTGAATCCCGCTGAGCGAACTGCCTGTCGAACGTTCCTGGATGAAAACTTGCGGTCTGGAAAGATCGTTCCTTCTATCTCGCCCCAAGCTTCACCTTTCTTCTTCGTACAAAAGAAGACGGGTGATTTACGGCCCTGTCAGGATTATCGTTATCTTAATGAACACACCGTGAAAAACGCCTACCCCCTCCTGCGAATCTCGTCCCTCATCGACCAATTGAAGGAGTCAACGGTGTTCACCAAATTCGACGTCCGATGGGGGTATAACAACGTCCTCATCCGACCGGAAGATCGCTGGAAGGCAGCATTCATTACCCCTTTTGGGCTTTTCGAACCAACAGTAATGTTCTTCGGTCTGTGTAATTCCCCCGCAACCTTCCAGGCTATGATGAATCATCTCTTTCACGATTATTTGGCGGAGGGATGGGTAATCATTTATATGGACGATATCCTCATCCATTCCTCCGACCTAACCACCCATCATCACCGCACCCACCTTATCCTTGAACATCTGCGACTCCATCAACTTTATCTCAAATTATCCAAATGCACTTTCGACGCCTCCGAAATTGAATATCTCGGCATGATCATCGCTCACCACCAAGTCAAAATGGATCCTGTAAAGTTACGAGCCATCGAACAGTGGGAACCCCCCCGTTCCGTAAAAGGGATCCGATCTTTCCTCGGCTTTTGCAACTTTTACCGCAAGTTCATCCCGAACTTCTCCCTCCTCGCTGCCCCACTCCACCGTCTTACTAAAAAGAACCAACCATGGGAATGGGATGACACTTGCACGACAGCCTTTTCCACGATCAAGAAGATTTTCTCCTCCGCCCCCATGTTGTTACTCCCTGATTTATCAAAGCCTTTTGTCGTCATGACGGACGCCTCTCTCACAGCTACTGGCGGAGTGTTGATGCAACGGGATGGTAACGGGGACCTACACCCATGCAGCTACCTTTCCCGAACACTTACCCCACAAGAACGGAACTACGACATTTATGATCGAGAACTCCTGGCCGTCATTCACGCGCTCACTGAGTGGCGGCATTACCTCCAGGGGACTGGTCATACGGTCGAGGTGTACACGGACCACAAAAACCTCTCGTACTTTCGCCAACCTCACCATCTTTCCCGCCGACAAGCTCGCTGGATGCCCTCT
>JBBPJT010000734.1:0-15682 GCA_038088895.1 Xerocomus potaroensis
AGCATATTAGCTAAAGTGGAAAGGACAAGGGGATCAGTTAGCATAGAAAGTTGGATTTTATTGAGAAGAGTGGTGTTGATAAGGGAAATGAACAAGTCAGACAGAAGGAGCATAACATCCACATTGTCAGTGGAGACATTGGGGTCAGCTAAACAGAAGAGGGTGTCAGCTGAGCCCATTGCAACACCTGTTACAGTTTTGATGAGAACCCACTAGTGTTTGAGCTAGCATTGGGGTCAAACTATCATTACACTCTCCCTGTCAATGTTTAAGTAGAAACGTTCAAATGAATACTCATATGACATCCCCATGACTTGGGCCATATTGCTTACAGCAGTCATTCCCTTCACCTCCGCCTCTCCCCGTCCGATTAGCCATCATGCTAAGGTTGGACCTTTATGATTAGATCATCTTGATATTGGATTGTCATCTGATATCCATTATGCTTATGCGTCAGTGCATGTTGCCCGACATGGACTTCCTTTTTAATCAGGTATATCCTTGACCCTAATCTATACATAGATACATTGTTCTCATATAGCATATAGATGCTGTGCTTCTATTGTCCTTGTGGCTTACTTCTTATCCCCCATGAGGTGTGCTTTTTGCTTCTAGGATTTAGGGCTTAGGGTATTTCCATATGTAGCACATTAGGTAACCTGGTCTGTGCATGATCCTAGTAGGTATATAAAGGTAGTACTTAGTGACAGCTGAACCCTAGGTTCAGCTTTAACTTCGGTCCCTTGCTTGTACCTTGCCTAGCATAGGCATTATCAATCTATGTCCTTCTTTTCTTGATGTTTTCCCCTCATGCCTGATCCCAGCAAGATGCTCTTCAAGGCTTTGGGTAGTATATGTTAAGAGAGATAGCCAGCAGGTGGGTGCAGGCAATACCATAACAACACCAGGCTGTACAGAGAAGCAAAGGTCAAAGTCTTGGAGAAACAACATCCAATGGACCTGATGGTGAGAAAGACAATGAGGCTGACAGAAGTAAGAAAGGTCTTTATGGTCAGCAAGGACCATGATGGGGTGGCCAGTCCCCTGGAGGTAGTGCTTCCATTCAGTAAGAGTGCAAATAACAGCAAGGAGTTCACAATCATAGATGTCATAATTATGTTCTGCTGGAGAGAGAGTGCAAGAGAGATAACCACAAGGGTGAAGACCACCATTGTCATCAGTTTGCATGAGAACTCTGCCAGTTGCAATGAGAGAGGTGTCAGTCATCACAATGAATAGGCAGTGAAAGTTGGGAAGAGTAAGGACAGGAGAATAAAAAAACACCATCTTTAAGTGACAAAAAGCTGTGTCACAAGAGTCAGTCCAGTCCCAGGTTTGTTGCTTCCTGGTGAGTGCATGGAGGGGGGTAGCAAGAGTGGAAAAGTTGGGGATAAACTTTCAATAAAAGTTACAAAACCCCAAAAAGGATTGAATCCCACAAATTGAACTAAATGGAGCCCATTGCTCAATAGTGGACAATTTCATCAGATCCATCCAGACACTGTTATGGGAAATGATCATCCCCAAATACTCAATACTTGGCATATCAAAGGTACGTTTTATTCCCCTTTAGCCTCTTTCTTCCATTATTTTTCCTTGATCTTTCCTTTCTTGATTGTATAACAACCTTTCCATTGTCTTGACTTATTTTCCCATGATTGGACACTATTTCCATTTCAGGCCTTCGCTTCTCAAACACCTTGTACCCCTTCTATTTCCCCTGATTGATGGTTGCATAGTTACCTTTGACTATGACTCAACATGACTTGGGATGAGTTGTTATGCTTGGCCTGGGTAGGGACAAGCATAGCCCTTGAAAGGGGATCTGAGTTCTTGGGCCTTCACACTGAAGGTATCAATGCCTCACAAGCTAGAGGACTTAGATCAAAGTATTGGTGAAGTAGACTGTCTGATGAGATGCTAGGCAAAGTGTTGAGAGAAACCAATGGATCAATTGACTTGTAGGTTGCAAGATATAAGGGAGATTCTACTTAGGGTCTATCATACATTGCACTAAGGTTTAAGTAAGTATTCAAACAGTGCATGGACCAAGTGATGTCTGCTGTGGAATGACTCATCAGGAGTCATGTCGAGTCACAGTCAAAAGTATCTAGGCAACCATTGATCAAGGGAGATAATGAGGATCACAAAGCATATAAGAAGCTATGCTTAGAATGGAAATAGCATCCAGATCATGGGAAAGAAGGTCAAGGCAATGGAAAGGTTACCATATGTTCAAAAGAGGAAAGATCAGGGAAAGGTAATCAAGAAGAAAAGGGGTATCAGGAGAATAAAATGTAACATGAGTCATTCTGCAGCAGACACAGCTTGGTCTGTGCACCATCTAGATACCTACTTAAACCCTAGCACAGTGTACTAGTACTCTAAGTAGTTTCTCCTTTGTATCTTGCGACATACTTGTCAATAGATCCTCTGGTTTCTCTGATGCTTGCCCTGCAATCCGTTCAGATGTTCTACTTCACCAATCTCAGATATAAGTCCTTTGGCTTGTAAGGCAATAATACCTTCAGTATGAAAACCACAATTTAGAACCCCTTTAAAGGCTATGCTTGTCCCTACCTGGGCCAAGCATAACAAAAGAAACTACTTCTTCTAGATAGCGCCACCATTGTTGTGCATGCCCCCTCCTCTACACCATTTCCCACCAAAACTTCCCCCACCTCTTTGCTGCCTATCAAAGCCAGTGTACCCCTACCACTCCTACCCCAGAAGAAGAAGAAACTGAACACGAGGCTTCTACAAATGTAGACCTCAACTTAGATCCCCCAGACCGGACAACAATTGCTCTAAGCCAATCATTTTCTCAGATATCTTCACCATCCACTGCTCTTCCCCCTTCCCCAGTACTACCCTTTCCCACCTACCTAACTGTCCCTATTCTTCCTCCAATGATGACTCAACTGAAACCCATCAAGCTCCATCTGAATACACCTGACAAATACAACAGATCTCCATCCAGAGCAGCCAACTGGCTTAGCAATGTGCAAACATACCTTCTAGTCAATAAGGAAGTATACAACAACAATGATAAGAGAGTAGCATTTGTGCTCTTGTATATGAAGAAAGAATCTGCCTTGACCTGGGCCACTGTAGTCTAGAATCAAGTACTCGATGCCCAATTTTTTGGGACTTTTACAAATTTTGTTACAAAGTTCAAGGCTGACTTCAAACACTTAGATCAGAAGCACCAAGTGTTAGGATGGCTTACCATCTATTGCATTCACAAGAACAAGAATCTAACTGAATATATCAACCAGTTCAAGATGAAGGCTGTCCAGGCTGAACTAAATGAAACCACTGACTCAGCTATACTAATTTCATACTTTGCCACCAGAATTCCCTCCTTCCTGATGTGATAAATCCAGTTCATGGATACCGTCCCTACTAAGATAAGCAAATGGTATACAAAGGCTGTTCATTTCAAGATACAATAGGATCTTGCAGACTGAATTGAGAAACTGCATTCCTGATCATCCCCCACCTTCTATATTCCCTCCTATCAACAAAACACCCCATCTACCTCCATTCCTCACAATCCAAATGCAATGGATGTTAACTGGCTTACCTTTGAACAAGCCATAGAACATAGGCAATAAGGTCTTTGCTATAATTGTCACAAGCAAGGACATATCTCTAAAGAATATCCAAGTTGCCAAGGATGTCCAGAAAAGAAAGAGGTGTGAAAGGTGGAAGCTAAGGAAGAAAAGAAGGATGATAAAGAAGATGCCAAAGAAGAGACAGTGGGCAGGCTCTCTGCTCACCTCTTTGATCCAAAGGATTTTTAGACAGGAGGACTGTATTGGCATTAGTACCCTCCATTTCAAAGGTTACCTGCTCTCCTGTATTTGTAGCAGAGTGATATTCTAAGCTGCTTAGGTTACCAATTCAACTCATTGCTACTACTGGAACCTTGAAAACCATCAACACCTTGGCCCTTATAGACTCAGGAGCCAAGATATCCTGCATTGATCACCACTTTGCCCTCAAACATAAGATACCCCTTGAATGACTAACTTGTCCTATTATTGCTAGGAATGCTGATCAGTCACACAATACAACTGTTCACTTTTCCACAACTCTTTACATGAAGATCGGTAAACAGATGCAGAAGGTCAGATTCTATGCCATGAACTGTGGCAAGGAGAATGTCATTCTTGGGGCTCCTTGGCTGGAAAGAACTAACCCAGTCATTGATTGGAAGAAAGGGACCATCATCCTAGACAAATCTCTTGACAAATCTTTAGATCTATATCTCAAACATGTAGGAGCATGTGCTTCTTACTTATCTAAAGGAAAACCCTCAAAAGAAACCCCTCCTCCAGAACATATCATCCTTGATGACATAAAAGTCAAAGGACTAAACTGATACCTTGATAATGACACCCCAGAACAGCTTGTTGACCAACAGCTAGATTTCTACACCATTTCTACCCTTCATCACATGCAAGGACAAATGGTTATTAAACCTCAAATTTCCAAAATTGTAGCCAAGCTTACCCAATCCACCAAGCTGGCTATTGCAGCAGAAAAAGCAAAGCCAAAAGCTAAGCTCCCCACTGAATACAAAGAATTTGCCTTGGTCTTCTCAAAAGAGGCAATGGAGCATGTTCTCCCTTCCCGACCCTATGATCACATGTTGAACATGAAAGAGACTTTCATCCTGAAGATCTCCAAGATATACTCTCTTTCTCCAGATGAACAAAAAGCTGCAGACGATTTCATCAATGAGCATCTCCAAACAGGGAAGATCCACCCATCAAAATCACCACAAGCATCTCCCTTCTTCTTTGTGAAAAAGAAAGACAGTGGGCTTTGACCCTGCCAAGACTATCAATACATCGATGAACATGCCATTTACAATGCCTACCCCCTCCCCCTTATATTGGATCTCATCTCTAAACTCAAGAAAGCATCACATTTTACCAAGTTTGATGTGTGATGGGGTTATAATAATGTTCATATTAAGGAAGACAACCAATGGAAGGCCACTTTTATCACCCATCAAGGACTCTTCAAACCAACAGTTATGTTCTTTGAACTGTCCAACTCCCCCACAACCTTTCAACATTTTATGAATGACTCCTTTAGAGATATGATAGCTGAAGGATGGCTCATCATTTATATGGATGACCTCCTTATCTTCTCAGACAATCCAGAAGAACATGAACGATGAACAAAACATGTTCTTCAATGAATGAAGAAACTCAACTTGTACTTAAAGCTTGAAAAGTGCAAGTTTAACATATCTGAGGTGGAATACCTTGGAATGATTATTAAAAGTGGCAAGCTCACCATGGACCCTGTCAAATTAGCAGGAATCCAAGACTGGCCCACATCAAAATGAGTCAGGGATGTGCAATCCTTTTTAGGATTTGCAAACTTCTATCACCAATTCCTCCCTCATTTCTCCAACATCACCCAATCTCTCCTTGACCTTACCAAGAAATCTCAACCCTGGGAATGGAAAGCACATCAGCAGAATGCTTTTGATATGTTGAAAAAGATGTTCCTTTCTCAACCTGTTTTCCAACTTCCAGATTATTCTAAACCCTTTTACCATTGCCACAGATGCCTTGCTTTATGCCTCTGGTGGTGTTCTTCTTCAAACCAATACCAACAGGCCTGGCACCCTTGTGGATATCTATCTCAGATGTTCTCTCCTACAGAATGAAATTACAATGTTTATGACCATGAACTTCTTGCCATCATTCATACTCTCTCCACCTGGAAGCACTTTCTTTGTGGTTCTCCTCATCCTATCCAGGTCTTTACCAATCACAAAAACTTGACATACTTCCATCAACCTCAGAAACTTAACCTTCAACAAGCTAGATGGTTACTTGATTTAGCAGATTACAATCTCTGTTTAACTTATGTTGCTGGAAGCAATCTCACTGCACTGGATGCTCTATTGCATCGTCCTGATCACCTTCCAGATGAATCCTCTAATAATGCAAATGTCACACTCCTTCCTCCTGATCTTTTTGTTTCTTTAATTGATACCAAACTTTCCACCAAGATTGCCTCTTCTTCTTCTTCTGATTCTGTTGTTCTTGATTTTCTTCATGCCCTTGCTGGTGAAGTTTCCACCCATTTCTGTTCCCATCTTTCCAACTAGAAATACAATGCTGGTATCCTGACTTATCAAGGCCAGGTCTACATTCCCAATGACCTCTCCCTCAGACAGGATGTTGTTGCATGATCTTATGATCATGCCACTGCTGGCCATCCTGGCATTCTCAAAACATGTCAGATGGTTGCCTTGGAATTCTGGTTGCCTGGACTCGCTGTTTTTGTATGTAATTATGTTGACAGATGTGCTCTTTGCTGGCAGAACAAGGCAAACACTCATCCCACTGTTCCCCTCCTTCTCTCCATTCTATCCTCTGCTTCCTGTCCTTTCCAGCAGGTTTCCTGCAATTTAATTACTGATCTCCATGTCTCCAATGGTTTTGATTCACTCTTGGTTATGGTCGACCATGGCCTTACTAAGAGGGTAATCCTTTGCCCTACTAAGAAAACAGCTACTGCCAAGAAAATTGCTGCTCTATTCTTTAAGAAAGTCTATTCACGATTTGGACTACATGATAAAATCATCTCTGACAGAGGCCCCTAGTTCACCTCTTCATTTGCAAAAGAACTAGGACATATCCTTGGATATGATTTATCTCTCTCCACCACTACATATCACCCATAGACCAATAGAGAAACAGAACATGTGAACCAAGAAGTGGAAACATACCTACAGATCTACTGTGGAAGTAACCCTATGTACGTCTTGGACAGAGAACATTATGTTCACCGAATTTGCACACAATCACCACCCTCACTCCATTACCAACAAATCCTCATTTTTCCTCATGATGGGCTATAAACCCCATTCCCTTCCCTTCATCCTTGCTGAATCCAACCTCCCCACTGTTGAAGAACACCTTCAACTTCTCACTTTCACTAAAGATGAAGCCCTAGCTGCACATGAACTAGCTCAACAAGTAATGAAAGCCCAAATGACAAAGAATTTCACACCTTTCCAGAAAGGAGATAAGGTGTGGTTAGAAGCATGGAACTTGAGATGTTCTGTTCAGAACCTGAAATTCACTCCAAAAAGAGAAGGACCCTTTACCATTACACAGGTCTATTCTCCACTCTCTTACTGACTCTGACTCCCACAGATGTGGAAGATTCACCTTGTGTTTGTTACAGTTTTTCCTTTCTTTCTTCGTTTATGCTTACCCACGTCTCATACATTTCCTTATCCCCGTTATCTTGGATCCTTTTTCCTTTCTAGAACTACCTCACATTGTCCTTGTGTTCCCCAACTTCCCAGTCTGCTCCTTGGCATTCCCCAAAGTTTCCCTCTCTATTCTTAGCATTTATAGGGAGACACAGCTTGGTCTGTGCACCATTTGAGTAGTATAAATACCTTAGTACATGTAGTTGTAACGCAAGCTAGATCTATGCAATCAAATGTAGTTCCCTAGTTCCAGAGTCCTCTCTTAAGGTTGTTATACAGCAACTAGGAGATCCATATCTTGTCAAACATTCCATCTACATTTAGCATAACAAAAGATCTAGCTTCCCCCTAGCTAAATGCTAGTAACACTTCAGCCATTTCTTCGTGATGGTTCACACCACCCCCATCTTCCCCCTCCTCCTCTGAAACGTTGGAAGACAATGGGCAACAGTTGAGCCTACCATATTCCTCAGCCAAAGAAACTCCCTTATCCCACCCCCCTCCTTTACCTCCCATGAATGATCCCACACCCCTTTCCCCTCCTTCTGCCCCCCTCCTTCCCCAAAGGCCTATCCCAGCTGAATCAAAGGCCTGCCTGCCTACTGATTTCTCCAGAGAAACAGATGACACGATCCAATAGAGCCTTGTAATGGCTGCCTATTTTTCCCTTAACCCACAGCATTATGTCTTCAATGGTCCCAAGATGTTGGTGACCCTGAGCAAGTTGACAAACGGACAAGGCAAGTTGTTTGCTGAGAAATGGTACCACATCCTCAGGGACAATACCATCTGAGATGAAGAAAAGACATATGAGTTGATGATGAAGGATTTCAGTAAAATCTTCTATCCATACAATTTTAAAGAAGAAGCTTGCTGGAAGTTAATGGCAACAAGACAAAACCTATGAGATCAGGAGGCAGGATTTCAGAATTATCTCGCCAATTTTCAACTTCACACAGCATAGAGTGGCATAACTGACCAAAACACCTTGTTCAACATGTTCACTGGAGGGTTGGACCCCCAGCTAAGTCAAATGATCCTCTCTATTGGAGAACTACTGGCCACCCTAGACAAATGGGCTAAGGCTGCATCAAAGTTCCATGCTCAGCAGCAACAATCCATGCACTACATACTGGAGGAATATTGAACCTTGGAAGACAAGAGAGAGATCCAAATGCCATGGATGTAGATGCCATAATGCTCACACCAGCAAACCAAGCAAAGCATCTATGAGAGAATTGTTACTTCATCTGTTATTGTATTGGCTGTAGGACTAGCAACCATTAAGGGGAGAACCAAAACCCCCCAAGGACAAACAAACCCTTCCAATGAAACAACCCTTTCTCCCAAGCTGGACCTTCTAGTGCAACCATCAGGACCACTCCTGTTCATACCATCATCACGACCCCAACCAAGTTAGACCATTATATTGCCCAACTAGTTGAACAAGGAATGACTGTGGAACAAATACATGCAGTCCTCAAAGCATGCTATACAGAGAATGACGAAAGTGAGGTCGTAGCCAGGACTGAATTGGCAAAAAGCAAGGGAAAGGATTCTTAGCATGGAAGAAAGGAACATTGATGACCTCTCTTCCAAATGATACATTAGCAACAGTACATAGGACTGGAACCACTGAGAAATCTATGAAAATTCCCCTCCAACTATATGGTGCTAATATAAAAGTCAACACCCTTGTGCTTATAGACAGCAGTGCAACCAGAAGTTTCATCAATGAAACTTTTGCCCAGAAACATCATCTCCCCCTCACTCACCTATGACAACCTCACATCACACAAAATGTGGATGGCACCACAAATAAAAGCACCAAAATCCAGTATAGTGTCTCATTTGCACTGAAAATTGGGTCCTGGGTAAAACTGTGGACTTTCTTAGTCTTAACATTAGGAGGAGACCCTCTCATCCTGGGACTGCCATGGCTCCAGAAGGCAAACCCTCTGATCAATTGGGAAACAGGGACACTAACTCTTCTGGGATGTTCCACAACCACAAACAATAAGGAGTACATGACTAACTACCTTTTGACCAATGTTGATCAGAAAATCAGAGCATTATGGAAATGCCATTTTCAAGAAGAAAGAAGTTTGGAGGAGGAATGAGTAAATAAGACAACCATAGCCACCCAGTTAGCCCAACAAACCATGCTGACCACAATAAAACTCCCTATTCAGTGTTGTAAGTTTACTGACGTCTTTGGCAAGGTAGCTCCTGGACAGTTGCCTCCCTCATGATCTTTTGATCATGCGATCACTCTCACTCCAAATTTCATTCCTTGTATTGGTAAAGTTTACCACCTCAATCCAAAAGAACATGCCACCCGTCAGGCTTTCCTGGATGAAAATCTACAGATGGGACAGATTTTTCTGTCCATCTCTCCACAAGCCTCTCCATTTTTCTTCATTCCTAAAAAGACAGGGGATCTTCAACCCCATCAAGATTATCACTACTTAAATAACCATACTGTCAAGAATGCCTATCCTCTCTCTCTAATTTTGTTATTACTCAACCAGCTGAAAGGGTCCAGCATCTTCACCAAGTTTGATGTCTGCTGGGGGTATAATAACATCTTGATCCAATTAGAGGATCAATGGAAGGCAGCCTTCATTACCCCCTTCAGTCTTTATGAACCAACCATCATGTTCTTTGGTCTTTGCAATTCGCCCACTACTTTTCAAGTGATGATGAATCATTTATTCCATGATTATCTAGCTAAAGGGTGGCTGATCATCTACATGGATGATATCCTCATCCATTTGGACAACCTGCCTCTCCACCATCATTGGACCTGTCTCATCCTTACTCATCTTTGTGAACATGCCCTTCACCTCAAACTCTCCAAATGTATCTTTGACACATCTGAAGTGGAATATCTTGGCATGATTGTTTTGCATAACAATGTTTGGATGGATCCCACAAAGCTTGCTGCCATCAAGGACTGGATGCCCCCCCATACCATCAAAGGAGTTTGTTCCTTCTTGGGTTTCTGTAATTTTTATCATAAATTTATCCCAAGCTTTTCCTCCCTGGCAAACCCTCTCCATGAACTCACTCACAAAGACTGCCCCTGGGACTGGACCCCCACCTGTGCAACAGCTTTTCATGCCCTCAAATGGCTCTTCCTCTCTGCCCCAGTCCTCCTTCTCCCTGACCTTTCCCAATCCTTTGTTGTTATGACCAATGCCTCCCTCACTGTGACAGGGGGTGTTTTAATGTAGTGTGACGGAAATGGTGACCTCCACCCCTGTGGATACCTCTTTCATACCCTCTTACCCCCTGAGCATAACTATAACATTTACAACTGCAAACTTCTTGCTGTCATTCATGCTCTGACTGAATGGCACCATTATTTGCAGGGGACTGGCCACCAGGTTGAGGTCTTAACAGACCATAAAAACCTTTCCTATTTCCACCAACCCCATTGTCTCTTCCATTGCCAGGCCTTTTGGATGCTTTTCCTGCAGGACTTTGACCTCAAATTTAATGTTCAACCTGGTTCCACCATGGCCTCTGCCAATGCCCTCTCTTGTGCCTCTACCATTGTCACTGACTCTGGTAACACCAATGTCACCCTCCTTCCCACCAACCTTTTTATTTCTCCTATTGACTCTGCTCCTTCTTCCAAAATTTGTGCTTTCTCCTCCTCTGATCCCTTAGTTCTCTTGGCTCTCACTCAGATGGCAGAAGGTTCCCCCTTTTTTCCCCACTCCTCCCTTGCCAATTGGACCTTTGATGATGGTCACCTCTATTACCACCATCGTCTCTATATTCCTTCTCCCGCTTGCCATCCTCTCATTCTTGCTGTCCACTCCACTCCTCCTGGCAGCCACAGTGGCATTTTCCATACACTCTCCTTCCTCCAACTGTTATGATTTTGCCTGCACCTGCCTGCAGGCTGTCTCATCATCACTATTCTACACCCAAGGTCTTGAAGAGCATACTTGCTGGGATCAGACACAAGGGGAAATGTCAAGGAAAAGACATGGATTGAGATAATAATGCCTATGCTAGGCAAGGTACAGGAAGAGATCAAAGTTAAGGCTGAACTTAGGGTTCAGCTATCACTAAGTACTACCTTTATATACCTACTAGGATTGCGCACAGACCAGGTTACCTAATGTGCTATGTATGGAAATATCCTAAACCCAAGGGTAAGCCCTAAACCCTAGAAGCAAGAAGCACTCCTTGTGGGGGATAAGAAGTAAGCCATGAGGACAAAAGAAACATGGCATCTACTTGCCATGAGAGAAAACTATCTACTAATAGATCAGGGTCAAGGGTACACCTGATTGAGAAGAAAGTCCATGTTGGGCAGCGTGCACTGATGTGTAAGCATAATGGATATCGGATTACAATCCAATATTGAGATGATCTAAATCATAACAGTCTGATGCTAGTATTGGCAACTAGTCAGACAGGGAGATCTATGGGCAGGGATGAAGGGAGAGACGATGGTATCTTCATGGATGAACCCCAATACTAGGGGAAAATGAGGATCTGGAACAAAAACCATAACACCAACGGGATTATTGGTGGTCTGGCATGTCCACCTTTGTCTGTTGTTTTGTCCTTGGTTGTCCCCTTTGCCAATCTTCCAAGGCCAAGACCCATCCAACTGTTCCTCCTCTTTCCCCATTGTCATCCTCTGCTGTCTGCCCTTTCCAACAACTCTCTGTCAATCTTATCTTTGGTTTTCCCCCTATTGATTCTTTTGATAGTATCCTGGTCATGGTCAACCATGGCCTTAGTAAGGGGGTCTTTTTCCTCCCCTGTTCTAAAACAATCAATGCAGCAGGCATCACTCATCTCTTCTACTCACATATCTTCCTTCATGTCAGACTATACCATAGAATAATCTCCAACAGAGGTCCCCAATTTGCCTCTGCCTTCACCTGCAAACTTGCTTGCTTTCTCCAATATAACATAGCCCTCTCCTCTGCATACCACCCACAAACAAATGGTGAAATGGAGAGGGTCAACCAAGAATTAGAAACCTACCTCTGTCTCTTTTGCCAAGATAACCCTACAAGTTGGTCAATCTACTACCCATGGCACAATTCACCCATAATTCCTCCACCCACTCAATGACAAAATGCACTCCCTTCTCACTCATGATGGGATACAAGCCTTGAGTGTATCCTCCCCTAGGAAAAACCTTTATCCCTGCTCTCACAGAATGCTTGACATTTCTCAACCAAGCCCGGAAGGAAGCTTTAAGTGCCCATCAAATGGCCCAGCAGTTTATGTGGGAACGAATCTGCAGTAAATTCCAACCATGGCATGTTGGTGATTGTGTGTGGTTGGAAGCCAAGAACCTACAGATGACTTCCCCTTGGTGGAAGCTCAATCTGCTACAAGAAGGTCCATTTGAAATTTCAAAAGTCATCTCTCCTGTAGCATATCAACTCTGCCTACCCCCATCATAGAAAATTCATCACATGTTCCATGCCTTTCTTCTCTCCCCCTATCACAAGACTGTGGAGTATGGGAAACTAGTCTTATGCCCTCTCCCAGTGGAGATAGAAGGTAATGAAGCATGGGAGGTAGAATAAATCATACAGCATAAGGGTTCAATGAAGAGTTGAAAGTATTTAATCAAATGGAAGGGATATTCCTTAGCTGAAAATACCTGGGAACTGGAATGGAACTTATCTGGTGCATGGACCCTTCTTCAACAATATAAGAAGGATCACTCCCTCACTTGAAGATCCCAACCCCCATCTCTACTTCCCATACATCCTGACTGTTACACTTGGCCTGGGTAGGGACAAGTGTAGCCTTTAAAAGAGTTCTGAATTAGGGTCTTTGTGCAGAAGTTATCATTGCCTTGCAAGCTGGAGAACTTATATCAGGAATCGGTGAAGTTGAACATCCAAATGGATTGCAAGGCAAGCATCAGAGAAACCAGAGGATCTATTGACTAGTAGGTCACAAGATACAAAGGAGAAACAACTTAGAGTACATGTATGTGACACTATGATCTAAATAGGTATCTAGATGGTGCACAGACCAAGCTGTGTCTGCTGTGGAATGACTCATCCAGAGTCAAGTTGAATCATAGTCAATGGTACCTATGCAACCATCAATCAATAGAGATAGAAGGAACATGAGGCATTCAAGAAGTGAAGGCCTAGAATGGAAATAGCGTCTGGTCATGGGAAAATGAGTCAAGACAATGGAAAGGTTGTCATATGATCAAGAATGGAAAGATCAGGAAAAGATAATCAAGAGAAAAGGGGTATTAGGGGAATAAAACATAACATTGAACTGGCTGAGGAGGAGGCTATTCTACACACCAACTTGGACAATTACACATATGTTGACAGGGATTAGATGGATAGAAGAAAAGTTTGGTGTTCTTTTTGTCTAACATTGGGC
This sequence comes from Xerocomus potaroensis, assembly GCA_038088895.1. Classification (NCBI taxonomy): domain Eukaryota; kingdom Fungi; phylum Basidiomycota; class Agaricomycetes; order Boletales; family Boletaceae; genus Xerocomus; species Xerocomus potaroensis. Next base: position 13,652 of record JBBPJT010000734.1, read on the forward strand.
TTTTGTTACAGTTTTTCCTTCTTTTCTTTGTTTATGCTTACCCACATCTTATACGTTTCCTTATCCCCATTATCTTGGATGCTTTTTCCTTTCTAGGACTATCCTGTGTTGTCCTCATGTTCCCCAACTTCCCAGTCTTCTTCTTGGCATTCCCCAAAGTTTTCCTCTCTATTCTTAGTGTTTATAGGAAGACACAGCTTGGTTCGTGTGCCATTTGAGTAGTATAAATACCTTAGTGCATGTAGTTGTAATGCAAGCTAGATCTATGCAATCAAACATAGTTCTCTAGTTCCAGAGTCCTCTCTTAAGGTTGTTATACAGTGACTAGGAGATCCATATCTTGTCAAACATTCCATCTATGTTTAGCATAACAGTGTTCCACACTTCTCTCTTATTGCTCTATTGCAAAAATAATGTACATGGCAAAAACTTCCCAAAACCTCTTCCTGATCTTATCACATCCAAAGAACAATTCAAAGTTGAGCAGATATTAAAACATCAAGGTCTACTCCACAACCACTCCTATTTGATCTGATGAAAGGGTTATCTGCTGGAGGATGACTCATGGAAACCTGAGTGGAACTTGAAAAATGCCAAGAAGATCCTGGAGGCCTATAAAAAGGCCCACCCCAAGATGTTCAGTTCCCAAACCTCTGGCAGAAAATAATTCCTTCCATTGCAAACTGAACCATCATGTCCTCTCCAACCAACACCATCTCTCTTTTCTACAACTTCTTTATTATTACTCATTTCCCATATGTGAACATGTGTTCCAATTGATGAAAACACCTTTGAAGATCTTCACCATCACTTAAGAGACTCTAGACTTACCCTTGCATTAGACACCTACTTGGATGAAGATTCCCCTCTTGGAAATCTGATTAAAGCATATAACCAGTGCACTGCATTAGTTGCCATTTCCAATATCTTTGAACAAGAACCCCCAACAACAAATGATATTTCCTGTGCATTCTCTGTCATATTCCTTTGCCTTGCAGTACTCCAACACCACCTCATTGGGGCGTTACACCAGTTAGGCATGTTGGAGATAATAGATGACATTGACTTTTCCCTTGAATGATGAGTGAGAGCCCTTTGCAATAACAATGGGTCTCAACATTCCATATCCCCTCCAGCAATACCTATTCCTCCTTCCACTGTTTCCACTCCATCTGCTAGTTCAACCCCATTAACACCTAGAGAAGAAGAGATGTTTCAACAGACCATGGATCACATCAAACAGGCACCCATTGCTGAACAACTACAAACACAGACTGGACCAGTTTTTTCCCCTAATCATCCCCAGTATTCAAGAGCGTGTTTCTTTTGCTAATGTCTTGAACATCTGAAAAGAGATTGTCAGCTGTATGTGTTCTGCTTTTGTTGGGGAGATCTTCTAGTCACTAGAGCAATCTAGTAACCTTAGAAGTGGACCAGGAAGATCTAGGAAACTACACTTGAATTGCATAGAACTAGCTTAAGGACTACTAATACACGCGTGTGGTATTTATATATCCAAGAATGCAAACAGACCAAGCTATGCTCTCTGCTAGGAAAGGAAACTCTGGGGAATATGGTCTAAGTATATGTGGGAACATTGGGAATACAGGGACTTCATAGAAGGAAGCCTAAAAGGGAAATAGCATCTGAATACAAAAGAAATCATAGTAGTCATACAAGAAAGAAAAAGACAGGAGAAAATTGTAACATAAGCCCTGCACTAGACCAAAGGACTCTGACCTTTATTTATTACTCTCTGTCCAAGAAATCATAGTTGGTGTCGTCCACATTGTTGGGCTCTTGATCCAATTCCACTTGTTGGATCTGTCGAGGGCAAAGTTCTCCCCATTGAAGAGAGTGACATTCATCACAGCCATCAGGTTCACATTTGTAGAGGGGGCAAGGGCGACCCCAATGGTGTTTCTGGCAGTATACACAAGTGGCTTGCAGGCAGTTATGTAGATCATGTCCAGCTGCATAGGCATTGCAGGACAGACACTGATGTTTGGGGCACCAAATCCTGAGATGAGA
>JBBPJT010000735.1:0-15646 GCA_038088895.1 Xerocomus potaroensis
ATAGCATAAAGAACTCTTATCTTAACCAATAGCTAAAAGGGAGCTTATCTATGATGAGTAATGACCCTGTAATATGAATAGTGTCAGCATTGATCTATATGTAAGACCAATTGGCTAATCATAGAATCACTCTAGAATATGGTTATATAATCAGAAATTCAAAATAGAATACCATATTCTTAACAGGGGAAGAGGTTGAGACAACAGGAGTCTCAGCCACCAAAGGTAACACAACCAGAGGCAATGAATCATCTTCATCATCAGAGTCAGAAGAAAGCAGACCAGATTCATCAAATATGACACCGCGAGCAACAAAGAAAGCACCAGTGGATTGATCACACAATTGGTAACCTTTGCCATCTTCAAGGTAGCCAAGAAAAACAGCATGACGCGAGTGAGGCCCCCATTTTGATTGGAGCCTGGTCGGAATACATGCCCACCAACAGTATCCGAAAACGTGCAAGTGAGACAGATCTGGCTGATGACTTTTAACCATATGAAAGGGAGTCATCCCCGCAGGGAGGGACGACGATTCAGTCCTATTCCACAAGTATGCCGCCAAGAGAACAGCCTCACCCCAAAGGTCAGCCGGCAGACCGGCAGCATGCATTGCGGGCACATCCCTGAAGAGTATGGATAGCCTGTTCGGCCTGGTCGTTCTGCTGATGGGCATATGGTGCAGAAAGTTCATGTATGATCCCCGCCTCAAAGAGGGAAGCTTTGAAGGCATCGCCAACAAATTCTTTACCATTATCAGAGCGGAAGGCCTTCACGGATCGTGCTGCATGGTTCTCCCAGTGCTTACGAACAATTTGCCACGTATCAAGGGCTTGATCTCGATTTGCAAGGAGTTGAACATTGACAAGGTTAGACCTACTCGTCACCTACACAGCCATAACTAGAGATGTTCTCATTTCCATTGTGATCAACACAGAGTCATCGTACTTGATCCAATGTAGAGTCGATTGGGACTCACTCCCAGTTACAAGATGAGCTGCTGGTCATTGAGGGCCTCGTGCTGAAGAGCAGCCGAAAAAGGAAGCTGGGCGCGGCTAGAGTAGATGACACTCAGTCGCGTGAGAAGCAACAGACTAGTGATTTATTACCTAGAGTAGATGAGACTACAGCCAAGTGAGCATAAGAAAACAACTTAAACATTGGGTAACATACTTCGGTCGTGCGAGAAGCAACAGACTGAGGCGTACGAGCACTACTCAAGTTTCTTAAGTACTAAGAAAGCTAGCAACAGGCACTGATGTGCAAGGATATAAAACTATGTGGAAACTAAGACTATCGATCAGTCAGTCAAAAGGCCCATACTACGAAAGGTCATGACGCTGATTTTGTATCGCCGACTCGCGCGGTCCAGTACGCGCGCTTTGGTTGAGTCCGGTCTGGATGTGGCCGCGCGCGCGCTTGGTAGCGCTTGGCCGTCCCCCTGTCGAAATCTAGTCGCTTTGCGAGCCGCGCTTCTCGGTCTTCTATGGGCAGGGCAGCTATGGCAGTTGCTGCTGCAAGAAGAGTGAGCGCAAGCCTGTTAAACAACATGGGGTTGATGGATAGGGCGTAGGGGTGGAGTACAAGTCACTGGGCACTGGGCACAAAGTGCGTTATTTTGTTTGGCAAGTTTTTGGGGAGTCAAGCTGCACAATCAGACTCTGAATGTTTTAAGGACGAGACGTGAGTCCCGATTTGAGCGTGTCAGTGAGCCACCGCATTGCCCAAGCACAGCGACCAAGTCGGATCAAATGATCTTTGCTTGCGTGTCGTTAAGCGGGGAACTGTACCGCATGCTTTTTTTTTCGCCTGCAAAATTAGACCATTCAAAATACATCAAGTCCCTTTCTGTCTCGTCCTCAAATCTGCACTTATCTCGGGGGTTAGTATAGCATTACCGGAATGCCCTACACGGTATGTTTGGATGCAATTATTATTTCCTTGGATGTATCTGTCTCTTGACGGGTGGTGACCGACTCAAAGGATGGTGTGGATACTGGTTCCGAAAGTCATAAGACGGTACAAGACAGTTGGAACCGACGAAACCGTTAATAACACTTTTCGCCCGTTTAGAATTTTCAATGAATCTTTGTCTGTTTAGTACCCCACGCCGATAAAGGTCGCACCTACCATCCTTACGGGAACCACATGATTGCTATTGCAGCCGTGTTCGCCCTGCCTGGACTGATGATACTAGCTATACGGTTGTTGACGATACAGTGCGAGTATTTCAGCCTGATGTGATGCGGTATAAACAATAGCGACAGCCTGCATGATGCATCAGTGGATTGGTTTACTTCGGCAACCCCATAGCTAGCCGGTCATCAGACTGGCCGCAAGCTCAAGTGTACGATAATTTCCCTACTTCGTCTCCCGAGCATTATGTTTGGGTGACAGGCTTGCACTTCTTGATTGACGATGCAGAACTTGCCAGCCATCCAAGCAGACCTTCAGTTGTCTCTTTGTCAGGCTCTCATGGGTTCTAATCTCAAATGATGTGTTATTTTAAGATGAGTCACCGTGCCGTCTCATGACCGTGCGTGAAACACCCCATGTTCTCTGGCCCGAACTTGCGCATGAGTTCTTTCGGATCACGATCACGAAGGCACTGCCATTCGCGCCAAAATTGTGTGCTCCTCACCCTCCTGAACCCGTGCTCATCATGGAGGCGATGAAAAGATCAAGGCAAAGTTGTACGGAGAAGCTGCGAAGAGAACCCGGTGTCATACGAAGCATCTGGGCTGGCAAACTGTTGCTCCTGCGTGGGCAGTCACAATCGGCTTCTTGGGAACTAGAGTTCGTTTCAAAGCAACCTTTTGGAACTGCCGGTAATTCCATACTCCCGTGTTCTCCTCCCCGTGCGTGGCGCATCTGGATGACACACAGAAATACACTTCCGACGGGTATATGTCTTCGGGAATTGGGACCCGCATCCACATTGTCATCGAACAACAAACCGAGGTCGGGCCCTGCCCTGCCGCGCCCGTACGGTAGGCCAAAGTGTACCTGTGAATGCTGGATTGTGCATAGGTGCCCACTGGTGGGTGATTGTAGGCTTGGACAGGACATAACGGGTTCCGTTTGCCACGCAGGGTGACAATTGATACCACGCAAATGGTGTTGGCTGGGTCTGTGATTCGCTCAATGTCCCCGGGGGTCCGATTACAATTCCACCATCCGGGCTCGACACAGTCCGTTGACGCACGGCGTGCACGGTCCTATTCCACGAGTTTCTCAGGGAGCAGAGCACCCTGGGCCACTGTGAATTTCGACACCTGCACTATCTAGATCCCGCCTACTCTCGGTCCCGGTAAGTCCCTGCCTTGCCCGCGTTACTCCTTATCGCCTTCCAAGGGCGTCAATTGCTTGTACATCTCGACTCTGGCCCCTTTGCCTGTGTGCCCCGCCCTCTGTCCTTATTTTTCCGAGGAATCCTTCTATGAAGCTTGTCTTCCTGCAATGACCACGCACGTGCGGACATCACATTGGCCTTCCTTGATTCCAAGGGTGACGAATGGTGTTTTGAGGTAGCCTTTGATTTGTAAGTATCGCTCAAGTTTGCAGTGCACGCACCGTTTGCTTCGTTGGGGCCACAAGGTCAGTCGTTCCCCAAGCACCGCTTGAGAACGAGGAACACAGGGGAGCCCGGTGAGCCTTAGGACCAGAGAAGCAGACAGCTCGAAGAGACCAAGTTTGGCCTCAGGAGCGGCGAGCGTTTGTACCCAAGGAAAATTGGAAGAGTACCTTTCCTGTCTGCAAATGACGAGGCCCTGTACTGACATGCTGAGAAGTCAAGGGCGGGCTCGTGACCACGCATTGAAGGCGGGCCGGCCATCGTCGCGTGCCGGGAGCGGGGGTCGTCTCACTACCGTGGTGACGCAGAAGAAAACAACCTGTTCCAGGATGTTCTTGAACGACGCTCCCTGTCTAGGTGCCCTTGTGCTTCGAGCAAGGCGGTCATGAGAAACGACGGGCAAGAATGCGCAGGACGTACTGCAACTAGAAGCATTCTTTCTGAGGAACGCACGAGGGCCTCTGAGATGGTTTTCCGCATATCCCTGTCAGATGTGACGAACTTTGCGCGCCAGCAGATAATCATCTCCTTTGTGGGATGGATGGATATTGTCGGTGGTGGAATAAGAGGCGGATGGCGTATTTGCGGCGATCACCGAGCGAACATTCGCAAGCGGCGAGTTCACCAAGAAATATGGCGACCGTTGAGGGGCCTCGCAAGAGGTATGATGGTGCGAGAGAATCCCGTGCAAGGTGAACATGTGAATGGTACGTGTTTTTATATCTTTCTGACCGGCAGTTGACTTGTCCTTATTAGCAGGGTGACTATGCTCGATTCGATTGGTGTCAGCCTCCACTACCATGGGTAAAGAGGCCAGGGTTAACAGTAGTTCTGAATGCACATCAGAAATTTTACAAGAATCTTATTCTAATTTTTAGCTAATTCCAGCTAATTTAACTAAATCCCAGCTAATTTCAACTAATTGTGTGAGATTAACCAAAATTAGCTGGAATCAGTTTTGAAATTAGCTCAATAAGATTCTTGTAAAATTCCTGATGTGTACCATGAGCATATTAAGTGATAACTAGATGCACCTGTTAATTAGTATACTTTTACATAAAATCAAACTCTGTCAAAAGTGTGATATGAGCCAACAGGGAGAGTATGTTGCCATACACATGCCACTTGTATGCAGAGAATTTCATTGAGAGCTTGATGCAGATAGGGCAATCACCAACCTTTGTGGCCCTGCACCCCTTGACAAAAACATGGTGTATACAAATCTAGTGCATCCCACAGTTCGTCATAGGTCCCACCCGGATGCTTGGAGTCATCAGAAAGTAAAGGGAACATGGATATAAACACTTGTCAAATTTAGCTGATGATCAGAATGAACTTTCTATCAGCCAATTGCATGTATGAGCTGACTGGGAAATGCAGAAAGAGAAGGAATGCAAATACCATATTCTCAAACAGAGTGGTTGTTATATCCAAGCCTTCTATTCATCTCTGCTCACTTCCAGCTAGCTGTATTTTTGAGTACAGAAATTATAATAAGTTGTCCTTGTGACAAAAGTCTTGTAAACCTGCTTCAAGTTCTTCACCCCTGAGCTCACAGATACTATTGCAGCCCCAGATGTCCACTGGAGCTATATGATGTATCCAGTGCATGCCCATCCATGTCTGTCTTGGAGTTGGATGGTTCATAATTGACGCCACCCTTGTATCCACACTCAAAAGAGGACTTGTTGGGATCAAATGCCATGTCCGATGTCATTGAATAAGGGTCATCAACTGCTGCAGTGATGGGTACCGCCTTTGTGTTGTGCTGTCGTGACCAACGTCCCGCTCTTTTAACCGAACAACTTCGATGAGATAATTCCCAGTGATAAGAGTTTTGTCATGACATGCTAGCCGGATAAACATCGCTCCTTTTCAGTGAGCCTAGAAGGGCTTGTGCCACCTCATTCCGCTCGATGACTTCCCTGGACGTTCCCTTTGACGACCCCACCCTCTACCGTCTCGGTGTAGATGCGTCTCTCGTCGATGCCGCATCGTCATTGGAACAAGCTACCAAATGGCTCTCTGCGTTCGAGGCCAGTGTTTCAACTCAAAACATCAACTCACTCATGTCCCTCTTTCACGAACACGGTTTCTGGAAAGACATCCTCGCACTCACCTGGGACCTACGCACCATCCGTGGTCGCACCTCCATCCAGCGCATGTTAGAAGCTCGCCTGGCAAGTATTGGCCTGTCTGCGTTCCATCTCCTGAATGATGCGATACGTGGGCCGACAATCATCGAACCATACCCCGGTTTGGTATTCATTCGATTTTGTTTCGGATTCGAGACGGAGGATGGACAGGGTACCTCTGTTGCTTTCTTAGTCCCCACGTCGGGTGGCACTTGGATAGCCTGGTCATTGCTCACCCGGCTCGAGTCCCTCAAGGCGCACCCCGAAAAAGTACGTGATCTACTGTTCCTGTACACCTCAGGATGTAATCGACAAGCACTGATCCTGCAGACCGGTGTATTGCGCACACGTCTCTCGCAAAACGAATGCTGGGAGAGCCGACGTCAACAGGAGATAGAATTTGTCAACGAGGATCCAGCAGTGCTTATCATCGGTGCTGGTCACAGCGGACTCGAGATGGCGGCAAGATTGTCTTGTCTTGGGGTCTCTACACTCGTCATTGAAAGAAACGAACGGATTGGCGATAACGTACGACTCAGAGCGTCGGTACAGACACACTAATGGAACTTGATGCAGTGGAGGTCGCGGTACACATCGCTTCGTCTACATGACCCTATTTGTGAGTCAGTTTGTGCGGTGTATGTATGTTGTGTCTGACGGCCATCTGGACGCAGGGTACAATCGAATGCCATACTTGGAGTAAGTAGACACCATCGACTGCAATCATCATTGGATTGGTAATGTTCGTAGTTACCCAAAGACATGGCCTGTTTACTGCCCTAGATCAAAGGTACCTTGTTCTCTTGCCTATATATTCTCTAACCATCGGCAGGTCGGAGACTGGCTCGAATCGTACGCAACGGCTCTCGACCTCAATGTTTGGCTCTGCTCCTCAATAATGAGTGCGGACTTCGATCAAGAAATGAGAACATGGAAGATTTCCGTCAATCGAAGTGGTGTAACGAGGACAATGACAGTCAAGCATCTAGTTTTCGCGATCGGGTTTGGCGGTGGCATCCCAAAGATGCCTGACGTTCCAGGAAAGGTGGGTTATCCTCGTACGCAGCTTCGGGTTGAAATCGATGGAAATGATTAGGAATTATACCGCGGTTCCATCTTGCACTCTACCCAATTCACATCAGCTGCGGACTATCAAGGGAAGAAGGTAGCCGTTGTTGGCTCTAGTTCTTCAGGTTCGGCGTACCGGTTCTGACTGGTTTCGACTGCATACTCAGACTTTTGTAGCCCATGATATAGCCCATGACCTCTCTCGCCATGGATTCGACGTGACGATGTATGCGTTGTTAAGTTATTTTGATAATGCCCTGCCACTGACAAATATAGGATCCAGCGTTCACCCACATATGTGATCTCCCAGCGGGCCGACGAAAAATCTCTTGGAGGTATGGTTAACTCATTGCTTTTAATGATGAAATTCCGTCGCTACACGAAATACCAGAAAGATACAACGAACACTACCCGATCGAATTCGCAGACATACTGAGTCTAGCGCTGCCGTTCGCAACTTTGAAATGCTTAGTCAAAGCGTCAGTGGCGACAACGGCGAACGGGGTTGACAAGTACGTCGCACTACCCATTTCCATCGCCTGCGTTCGCACGAAAACGTGGCATACAGGGAGCTCCTTGACAACCTGGCAAAGGCCGGGTTTCAGACATATTCTGGTCCAGATGGAGCGGGGTTCCTAACGTTGATATTACAAAAAGGCGGGGGACTGTACATCGGTTAGTCATGCCTGCTTTTCTGACTAACCGAATTGATGGTTTTGATCAGACACTGGTACTAGCCAAGAGATCATCAATGGGACGATTAAGGTGAAAAGCGGTTCTGTCCGTAGGTTCACGGATATGGGAGTTGAGTTCGAAGATGAAACAGTGCTAGAGGCGGATCACGTTGTTTTTGCAACAGGGTGAGTCTACAAATCAAGGTAGATGGTGATGACGGGTTAAGAGTGGCGAAGCTTTGGAGATATTCGCAGCTCGATAGGAGAGGTGTGTGGGCCCGATGTTGCAGGAAAGGTGGGAAAGGTGTGGGGTCTGGATACAGAAGGAGAGTTGCAAGGAGTATGGAGAAGGACGGGACACCCGAGGCTATGGATCGCAATGGGCAAGTTCTCTCTCACTTTCACAATTGTCTAACTGTTGGATCCGCATACAGCCAACTTCTCGCGTTCTCGGATACATTCACTGCATCTTGCGCTTCGTGGGTTGAGATATCTGTCCTTGGAGATACATGGTAGCTGATGTGGGCCGCAGAGATCAAGGCGATTGAAGAAGGTATTGTTGGGGACGAAAACATCTGGAATTGAAATAGTATCGGAGATCGTCCCCAGCGACAGTGAAGGACCCCTTCAACGTCGCACGCGAAAACACCCCAATATGTGGAGATGCCAAGCCAACTAGACTTTTGGCCAATCACCGTCTTTTAAAGAAAGGGAAGATGCAACTTTGATCGCAGCCCAGCGAGTAAATCAGTCCCGTGAAGCATGACGGTGTTGCTAAAATTCGAGCCTGATGAGCATAGCGTCGAATCTACTGAACCATCCACATTTCCACGTGCCGTGTATCGGCTTCCGTCGACATTGAACCCGTTCTCGGGAATGAATAGGCAATGTTTTCACGACAGACTCAGTTTGAATGACTAGATCAACCCAGACAAAGACCGCCCCGCCCCGGCCTGTGAGAGACATGCATTGCACTATCCAGGCTCGCATTTCAGACCCGACGTTCAGCTAACTTTCCAGAAAGCACACATAACATCATACATATTATATTTACCCTTTAACCCTTTTAAAGAACAGGAACGTTTAAGGATAAGTGACAGTGTCTACACAGTTACCAGAGAAAATGCGAGCACTGCGACGAGACAAGATGGGATGACAGGAACGAAAGCGAATAAAGTAAGAGAATGAAAGGTCAGAGTCCACGATTAGAGCCCTTGCTGAGCACGACGATAAACTGCATCATCTAGGAAAAAGTCGTCATCTCCATCTATATGACTACCTTGGTGGCATGCTGCAGCGTGTTTCCACCTATACAACTCTAAATTCGTGGCTGTGGCAGCGGCCTTGCTTGGCACCCACCAATAAAGCTCTTTCACCTGCGGCACGGGTCAGCTAAACGACTGGATACGTTTGCGGTAACTTACTTTGATATCTATATTTTTGATGCTTTCAACAAGGATCCATTTCTTGCATTTGTGGCATTTTCCTTCTTGTACACTTGTGCGTTCGCCCTTGGCCGGGTTTTGGCGAGGAACCGTACGGAAGGCGACCGGGGGAGAGAAGGGACGCCCAGAAGTAGAAGAAATACCTTGACAAGCCTTTTGGAGCTTGCGTACACACGAGTCGGGACACGTACCATGAGCGTACTGTAAGTGATAACTAGATGCATCCGTTAATTAGTATACTTTTACCACATAAAATCAAACTCTGTCAAAAGCGCGATATGAGCCAACGGGGAGAGTATGTTGCCAGACACGCGCCACTTGTATGCAGAGAATTTCATCGAGAGCCAGATAGATTCACCCTTGCCGCCACGAGAAGCATCCTCGATGCAGATTGGGCAAACTCCAACCTTTGTGGCCCCGCACCCCTTGACAAAACGTGGTGTATACAAATCCAGTGCATCTCGTGGTTCGTTATAGGTCCCAGCCGGGTGCTTGGAGTTATCTGGAAGTAAAGGGAACCTGGACGGCATCAGTGATCAGTGATAAGCGCTTGCCAAATTCGGCTGACGGCGAGCAAAACGAACTTTCCATCAGCCAATCGCATGTATGAGCTGACTGGGAAACGCAGGTAGAGAAGAGCAAACTGTGGATGGTAAGGTACGTTAGTAGGAAGCGTTCGCTGAGTTAACGTCTCGAGGTAAGAACTAGAACTGGTTGAGGATGCGGGGATGTTGGCGAGTCGTCTTTTCTTGCGCCTGTTTAGTATCTCGTCGCCGTCGCGGCTCTGTGACGCCCTCTTCCGTTTACATCCGGCGGCACCCTTCGCAGGCCGGTAGTCCAAATTGCGGGAACGGGTGCTTCGACTTGAAGTGCCAGGAAAAGCCTCTCGTCCAGAGTTAGGCAGTTGATCGCCGCATCGGATATTTGTTTGCCTGAAACTACTAGCGTTCTCCCCGGTGGGGGAGGTGGGTGGAGAGCTGTCTCGCAAGTCCAGTCTGCCTTCGAAGTCATCAGAGGATGATAGTGAAGTAAGATCGGAAAGATCTGATAGAGTTGACGAACGATCTTGAGATGAAAATGTCGAAAAATGGTTATCATTGATGGCTACGTCCGATTCATCCGCGGCCGCAGATATAAATTTATCGATCAGGGAGACTCGTCCTAAGGTAAGTTTGGAATCCTGAGAAATCGAGGTATGGTCGGTCTTGGGTGGTGTCCCACCAACATGCGAGGTGGCTGGCGAGAGGCATAACGAAGAATTGGTATTCGCTCTGAGGACGGGGGAAATCTGGCTGTTGAGGCTGCTCCAATCCCGATAAAAATCGTCCATAAACTGCCATTCAAAAGGAGTAGTTCCTGATCCTTGAGAAGGCGGTGATATTTCAGGATGAAGCAACGAAGGAACCTGTGACAGTGGTAGAGGGCTTGGAGAAAAAACCATTCGCGGGTTCTTCAAAGCAAGGGACGGGGTCGATGGTGCAAGGAGAGAGCGCGGCGTACTTGCGTTGGGTAGATACGCATCCCAAAAGGTGGACAAACATGATCGGTTATCTCTTTTTACTCGATCGGGAGTAGATGCCATGGTATCTAGAGTACGTGAAACCTGGTAGAATGTGTAGCTGTCCTTGAACGAGGGGAGGTTGTCTGTCAAATCGCCGCAGAAAACTTCGGTAGAGTTTGGAATCATTTACACTAATTGTGGTTAATCAGGCGACAGAGCGTTTGCTTCATCTACGCTTACCTGTCAAATGAAAGGCGAGCAGCACGCCAAAATGCGAAAGCAAGCGAAGCGAGATGGGGAAGGAAAATCACTGATGGTGTCACGGAAATTAAATATTAGATCTCCGATACAATCGGCATGCCATGCCGACATGTCTCCACTAGCTGGTAATAAACCACCACAGCACAGTCATGAATCTGCTCAACTTGCTTGCTTCTGCAATCCTCTTTCTGGCGTCCATCTCGCGGGCGAGGGCCACTGCGCTAACAACAACCGTTGGTCCAAACGAACGCCTCTGTTTCTACGCCGACGTGGACAAGGCAGGAGAGAAGATCGGGGCAAGTCCTTCTGCTTGGGCAAACGACCGAAATACTAATACAAATTTCTAGTTCTACTTTGCTGTACGTTTTAACGCGTCCAAGTCGGGTTGAGGATGATGCACATTGCGCTAGGTTCAAGCGGGCGGCTCTTTCGACATCGACTTCGACATCAAGGACCCTAACGAGAAGCTCCTTCTCGACGGACAACGTGAGCGTTCAGGGGACTTTGTGTTGACGGCGAACACTGTCGGAGAATATGCCTTTTGTTTCGAAAACGACATGTCTACGCTGACAGAGAAGCTGCTCGACTTTGACATCATGGTGGAGAGCGAGCCGCGGAGAGAAGTTGCGGCCAAGGCCGGTCAAGTCTCAGATCACACAAGTCCCATCGAAGAAAGCATATATCGGCTTAACAGCATGCTCATGAAGATTAAACGCACCCAAAGACAGTCCGTATTCCGTTTGTAGTGCTGTGTTGTCTTCTTATGTGCCATTAGCTTCCACACGCGAGAGACGCGAGGTTTCTCTCTGGTCAGATCCACCCAAAAGTAAGCATTGCATGTACGTCGTATTTGGTGACGAACTCACGGGTTTGCACAGTCGCCTATTCTGGTACGCCGTATGCGAAAGTTTGGCGGTCATTGGAATGGCAGCGTATGTTATTTCATACAAGATTGACTTAACATCTTCTAAACAGAAAAAAGTCTGCAGGTTTATGTTCTGCAAACGTTCTTTACCAAGACGGGTCGTCGGTACAAAGTATAGGATACTGGACTCGATGTGTATCTCTCGCATTTCTATTTACCAACTTTAACAAGTATGTCTGGAGTGGTATATTGGAACCTATATTGGAACAACACCATAGATGGAATATCTTTCAGGCTTGCGCTCATGGCCAACGTACTGACACAAACAACCATCTCTCCCCACAGTCAAGAACCATATGTAACCAGGACGTACCCGGACGAATCAGAGCTCGACATCAAGCTCCAGAATGCAACTGTTGCCCAGACAGCCTGGAGGAAACGCACACTCAAGGAGCGTATCGAGATTGGACACAAATTCGTGGTACGTGCTCAGAATTCGAGCCGTTTTCATACGGCATTAGTCTGCAGTCCGTATTCAAGGATATCGGAGACGAAGAGCAAAAAGCCCTTCACCTGGAACTCACTCTCCAAATGGGTCGGTACGTCCGCTGTGAATCGCAATTCAATGGCTAGACAATTGACCTGTTGATCCTGCGGTCCCAAGACCCGTGAGTCAAATCGCTGGCGAGATCAGAGGCTTTCTGTCTCGCGCGGAATACATGCTCTCCATCGCAGAGTCCAGCCTCTCAGATGTCCCCCTCAAGGACACCGATGCACCGGGGTTCCGACGGTACATCAAGCGCGAGCCTCTCGGCGTCGTCTTCGTGATCGCCCCCTGGAAGTCCGTCCGTTCTCTCCCCCTCGTCTGCCATGCCCTGGGACTGATCTCTATCTCGCGCGCGCGATGCCGTAGCTTCCCATATCTCGTGACCATCAATTCCGTCCTCCCCGCGATCGTGGCTGGAAATGCAGTCCTGCTCAAGCCCTCCCCGCAGACACCCTTGGTCGCGGAACGCTTCATTGACGCGCTTCACAAGGTCGGCGTGCCCCGCGATCTCGCGCAGGTGTTGCACCTCTCGCCCGCGCTCACGTCCTACGTCGTCCAGCACAAGGCAGTGGACTTTGTGTCGTTCACCGGGAGCGTCGTTGGGGGTAGGGCGGTGGAACGCGCCGCCGTCGAGGCTGCAGGATTCAAGGGTGTTGCGCTCGAGGTATCGTCTCGGGTGATTCTTGAGGCCCTCTTGTGATGGCTAACGAGGGTTAGCTCGGAGGGAAGGACCCCGCGTATGTCCGCGCGGACGCAGACCTGAAGTACACCGTCGCTGAGCTCGTTGACGGTGCGGTGTTGATACGCTCACTCGACTCTTTCGACTGAAATATTCAAAGGTGCCATGTTCAACTCGGGCCAGAGCTGTTGTGCTGTCGAGGTAGGCGGGTGGCTCAGGGTCATTTCGTCGCTCACTTTCGAAAGCGCATATATGTGCATGCATCCATATATGACGAGTTTGTGAAACAATACGTCGACCTCGTCAAGGCAAATAATCCCTTGATCGCCTCGACCATCCGTAGAGCTCACATGTCCATTGATAGAAATATATCCTGGGAGACCCGACCAAACCAGAGACTTCCCTCGGACCGGTAGTGAGCGTCGCAAGTGCCGAGAGGATCCGCAAGCAGGTCACAGATGCAGGTGAGGCAGCCCCCCGTTCTACTTTGTCACCATCTCGAGCTCGTGGAAAACGTTCTAGTAAAGGCGGGCGCGACACCTCTCATTCCCGAAGGCTCATTCCCGTTCGCTCAACCGTGAGTCCGTTGGTATTGCTACTCCAAAATGAGACTCATGGATGACAAAGTGGAACGGCCTATGTCGCACCCCAGGTTTTGATCAACGTCGATCACAGTGAGTTCTCCGATTCACGTCTGTGTGATTGCTAACCATCCCTGACGTAGCTATGGATGTGATGACGGTAGGACGATGTAGATCAACGTGAGCACCGCTAAACACCGCTACAGGAAGAAACGTTTGGGCCCATCGTTGGGATCCAAAAGGTTACCCGAACAGTTTTTCGATTGGCAACAAGTTAATATTCAACAGGTCACCTCGGATGAAGAGGGCATTTGTCTCATGAACGACTCCCCATACGGGCTGACAGCCTCCGTATGGACAAATGCGCAAGAGAGCCCAGATTCAGAACAAGCCTTTTTGCGCATTGTCGACGAGCTACAGACCGGGACGGTATTTTTAAACAGGTGATATCACGGCCGATGACGGTTGTTCGCCACCCATGTTGACAAGGAAACAGATGCGATTTCCTCGATCCTGCGCTCTCGTGGACGGGTGTCAAGAACAGTGGTCGTGGTGTCAGTCTGAGCAAGTTTGGTGTGTGATATCTGTTTGCTCTATCCGCTAGATTGCCGATGCGCTTCCATGTAGGCTATGATCAACTGACGCGAGCGAAATCGGTGCATATGAAGATCAAAACGACATGACGATTGGCATGAAATGGGAGTAAACACAGATGCGCTCGGTTTGTAGAGTCGTGTATCATGGTCTGCAGAATGAATATAGTAGTCAGCAAATCAAAGTTCGGGTTCCCAATAATGAACACAACGAAACAGGTCAGGGCCCTCCAGCGTATAATCGAGGGCCAGGGTAAGGTTCCTCAAGGAGCAGAAAAAGTCGCACTCGGTCTGGTGCACAGCAAAAGAATCATCACAAAAACGCATCCGTCTCGGATACTCACCTTCAACATTGTCGCTGGTGAAAAAGATGTGAATTCGAAAAACAGTAGTATAATACTATTGAATGTCCGACTAAACTCAGATCGAATTCAGGTTGTTGCCGAGCTTCGGCTTAGGGACAATCACAAAAAGCCCTGCAATTTTACAAGCTACATATATAAAAAAGTCACAAACAAGAGGGAGATTCTTGAGTGAAAGAATGAGTTGCAAGATTGACATAGTGGGAGGAAAAAAGTAGACTATACGATTGTACTCATATAAAGGCGTTACAGGTGCCTCTCACGGTCAGTGATCGCGAGACTTTCTGAAGGGACAAGTGAGATAACGAGATGGGTAGACAATAAAAAGAGGTACCTGTATTCACCCTCCGCTGCCACGCTCAACTCGTCTATCTCGCCCTGAGCAGACGAGAGCGCCTCGGCTGCATGGGCAAAGTAGATCAACTGGACGGAACATCAACGGCCTGAAACTGGTTCACAATGGCGTGCACTTACTTGTGCTTTAATGAGTTCGTTCAAGTTCTTGATGGGCTCAGGCTAGGGAAAACGTCATGGATTGTCAAACGAAGCATACATTCAACACGCACATTTTCAAGCACCGTCTTCATGAGCGTGATCGCGACCTCGGTCTTCTGGACCAGATCGTCCTCTGCGTTCTCAATGTCGAGCCTCGCCTGCTCTTGTTTCGCCGGACCGGCGTTCTTCAACCTAGAAAGCGCGCGTTAAGCGTCCCACGCTCGCTCGGCTGTACCAACACGCACGACTGCTTGGCTGCGTCGAGTTCGAGTCTGCTCGCACGCACGGCCTGACGGGCCTTCATGGCGACGTTGATCGAGGTGGAGAGCGTCGTCTGCCAAGGCTGGAGATACCGATCGACAATCGCATCGTCGTGTTGGATGCGTGCATCGGAGATGGTCTCCCAAGCGCCGGCGTACAAACCGAGTGCCCGCCCGAGCTTGTCGTCGTTTCCACCAGGCGCGTCGTGCAAGACGGTCGCGGCGGTTGTCGCGGCCCGCCCGAGCGCGTGGGGAAGCGTCTTGTGCTGCGCAGCGACGGGCGCGACGGGGCTTGGAGCCGGGAGGTTCGTCCCCTTGAGGTTCGTCGCTGCGAAGTTCGTGATGTTTGTCCCGATGGTGGTCGAGAGTTCGGCGATGGACTCTTGGATCTGGTTGGGGTAGTCGTACGTCTCGGACTCGTACGCCCTGGTGACCCTGTGCTGCGGTCAGGTGACGACGGTGGTGTTGTCTCGCTGCGACGCTCACTTGAGCAATACGAGATGGGCCTGGCGCAGCGCATCGACGCGAGCCTCGAGGTCTTTGTATTCTGCGGACGGGTGTGGGCGAGAGCGGCGACGCGTCGTCCAAAAGACCGACCTTGGGGCAGTT
>JBBPJT010000736.1:0-15617 GCA_038088895.1 Xerocomus potaroensis
GATAGCGCTTAGTCAGCATGGTCTGTGCGCCATTGCTGGTAGTATAAGTAGTAGCGCTTTCCCTGTAGTACCCTAAGCTTAATCTCACCGTTACAACGCCTAAGTGTGGGCTAGTAACTTCTTGTGGTTGTCTCCTCATTCCGGTTGCCATACCCTGAGGATCTCGTCATCGTTCTATCCTCACTCCGCCACCGAGCCCTGAGGATTCCCTTCTTCTCATTCAACTTTCGTCCATCGTCATTCCGGCGCGTGCCCTTGACGATCCCGTCGTCTATCCAACACGATCGTCTCTATCATCTTCTTCGTCCTCGCAACCATCCTAGTGGACGTTGCTCTTGCAGTCTTGTCCTCTGCAATCCTCCTCACAGGTGTCTTGTATCTTGTTGTCGCCCTCGTAGTTGTTGCCATTCGAAGCTACTGGCTCACTACGTAACAATGATTTCCGATCGGGGCCCCCATTTCGCCTCAGTCTTCGCTCGCGAACTAGCTCACCTCTTACATTACGACGTCGCACTTTCATCCGCCTATCACCCTCAAACGGATGGCGAAACGGAACGAGTTAATCAAGAGCTGGAAACTTATCTTCGCCTCTTTTGTCAAGATAACCCAACAACCTGGGTCTCCCTCCTACCCATGGCGCAATTTGTACACAATTCCTCCGTCCACTCCGTAACAAAGGTCACCCCCTTTTCCCTGATTCTGGGATATGAACCCCGTGCCTACCCTCCGTTGGGAAAAACCTTTCTCCCCTCTTTAACCGAACGGCTAACCCTTCTGGATAAAGCCCAAGAAGAGGCCCTACATGCCCATCGCCTGGCACAACAATATATGCGCGAACGAATGCAAAGCAAATTCCGCCCCTGGCGTATTGGCGATAAAGTGTGGTTAGAAGCAAAAAATCTCCGCCGAAGTTCACCCTGGCGGAAATTAAATCCCTTACACGAGGGACCATTTGAAATTACGAAGGTCGTTTCCCCTGTGGCGTATCAATTGCGCCTTCCCGCGTCTTGGCGAATACATAACGTATTCCACACCTCCCTCCTGACCCCGTACCGTGAGACCGCCAAACACGGAAAAACGATTCTCCGACCTCCATCAACGGACATTGAAGGGGAAGAAGAATGGGAGATAGAGCGGATCTTACGGCACAGGGGGACCGCAAAGAACCGATCTTTCCTTATCAAATGGAAGGGATACTCCTGGGCCGAAAATACTTGGGAACCGGAACGGAACTTGCGCGGCGCACGGACCACCCTTCTCGCTTATAAACGAGAACATGCGCTACAATGAACCGTCGTCTCCCAGATCATGCCTCCCATCCGCAACACATCTC
The DNA here is from genome assembly GCA_038088895.1 of Xerocomus potaroensis. NCBI lineage: Eukaryota > Fungi > Basidiomycota > Agaricomycetes > Boletales > Boletaceae > Xerocomus > Xerocomus potaroensis. The sequence continues at coordinate 1,334 of JBBPJT010000736.1, forward strand.
CTCGCCCCACCACTTCCACTCATCTCATCCCCGCCGTCTTTCCTATACGTCTTAATTTCCTACCTGACATAGCCTGTTCTCTCGTATTCTCTACCGTCCTTCAAGATGCTCCCCTGTTTGTAAGGGCTATGGAGTCCCGCCTGGTGGATCACGCCCTCGAAGACACGTGTCGATTATATCATACCCTTGCTACGCTGAGACTCGTCTTCTCCGCCGCCACCCCGACTGATCACCCCCCTCTTCTTGCAGCGCAAGGAACTACTTGCCTCTCGAGGGCTTGCGGCGAGGTTCTCGACCTACTCTATCGACTAGGGTTTGGCTACGTCCTCAATGACCTACCCTTCGAGGTGATCAGCCCCGTTGTGCGCCCTTTCCTATGCTCCATGCACCCTACGGCATGGTATGCCTATTTGCAAGCGCAAGAGAGGCCGGTGCGCATCTCGGCGGTGACTACCTTTCCCCCGGAACCTTTAGTCCTAACAGACTCCCCTCCTCCTCTCGTCCCTGTCGAGAGCGAAAACCCCACTTCATCCTCTCCGACTATCACTCCTATGCCAGGGGCATACCATTCCCCAATCGCATCTCCTTCCCTACCACCGCCAAACGACTCACCTCTCCCTGTACCGCCGCCAGCATCTCTTCCCGTTATCCCACGAGACAGGGAAACTCCGTCTCCCCCTCAGAAATCTAAGCAACAACGATCGAAGAAGGGGAAGAAGAAACAAGTAATCCAAACACCCTACGGGTTACCCTCGTCTCCCGCGTATAACCTCCGTTCCAAGAAAAGCCCCGTCGCCTCTACTTCGACCCCTCCTTCCGCCTCTACCTCCCTCACCGTCGACCCTTTCTCCATTTGCGAATGGTGTGGGGAAAAGGATACCCACCTCGGCATCTGGTGCCCACGCCATCAATGCCCCTCCTGCAACGCCTACGCACCAGGACATCTTCTTGCAAACTGTCCAGCCAGCATTTGCCCTTATTGTGCGGCATCACACTGGGGACTTCCATGTCCGCTTTACCGATGTTCCCCAAACGGGTGTGATGAATGTCGATCTCTTGTGTGGGGCGAACTGTGTCCAAAACATATTCGGGCACAATACTTACAGGAAGAGGAGAAAATCCTTCATCAGGATCTCGACGACTACACGTACATCGATAAGGAATAAATAAGGAGAAAAAGTAGAAAGGTTCAGGTGAACTTTCGCCTAGTAATGGGCTTTTGTTACGGTTTTACTCCTTTTCCCCTTTGTACTTCGCTTTTCCGTGCTTACATCATACTTCCTCGGACGCTTTTCCTGTTCTAGGCTTGGTCTTTGTTGATCGCCTCGTGTCCCCAATATTCCCACGACAGACCCTTAGCCCTACCCCAAACTTCCTGTATTTAGCTCAGCATAGCTTGGTCCGTGCGGTGTAGGGACTCACTTAAATACTCCGCGCCATGTATTTGTAGCGGTAAGCTAGATCTACGCAATCAACGTAGTTCCCTAGTTTCCAGGTCCACTCCTAAGGTCTTCGACGTGACTAGGAGTTCTTTGTTGCATCGTCCCCATTGGGAATTACGAAACGCGTAACAAAAGATCTAGCTTCTCACTAGTTGAGAGCTATCCATGCTCCAACCATTCCACCCAGATACTTCCCCCCTCCCGACTCTTCCGACTCTACCATTTCCGCTGAAGACGACAACGAACTCTACCAGGAGATTCGTACCCCTTCCCCCCCACCAGTACAACTCTTTCCCCTACCAGACGTTATGAACGACCCAAACGCTCCTCTTGACGTGGTCGCCGCACCACCCCCCGTCCTTCCCTTGCCCGCTGAATCGAAAGCGGGTCTCCCGGAAGCATTCTCTGGCGAAACGAAAGACGCCATCCATTGGGGCCAAGCTATGGCCGCCTATTTTAAGCTGAACCCCCGTCATTATGAATACAACGGTCCCAAGATCCTAGTGACCCTTAGCAAGTTGACGAAAGGGAGAGGAGTTCCCTTTGCAGAGAAATGGTACCACCTGTTAAATAACGAAACCATTCCCGACGATGAAAAGACCTATGAACACATGATGGACGATTTCAATAAGACGTTCTATCCCTATAATTTCAAAGAAGAGGCGCGAAGAAAACTCCTCGCTACCAGACAAAACTTGAAGGATAAGGACGAGGGCTTCCAAAATTACCTCGCAGATTTTCAATTGCATGCCGCTCGAAGTGGGGTGGTCGACCAAAACACCCTTATCGATGCTTTCGCTGCGGGATTAGACCCACAGCTTAGTCAAATGATACTATCCATGGGGACGCTCCCCGATACCCTAGATGCTTGGGTCACCGCAGCTGCCAAGTTTCACGCGCAGCAGCAACGAATCCGCGCAATTCGCGCCGGAGGATCGTTCCAGTTAGGACTTGGACGAAACCGAGATCCAAATGCAATGGATGTCGACTCGGTCACGTTAACGCCTGCGAATCGGGCAAAACATCTATGAGAAAACCGTTGTTTCACCTGCCACAGGGTAGGATGCCGCGCTAGTAATCATCGGGGGCAAAATCAGAATGTCTCTCGCCCCAACAACCCTTTTCGTTCTCGGAACCCCTTTGCGTCGCAACCTACGTCCAACGCAAATGCCTCCAACTCCCAGAGAGTTTCTCGACCCACCCCCATCAGGGCAATCAACATCGAATCAGAACCCTCCTCTCTAGACCAATACATTAATCAACTCGTCGAAGGAGGGACAACTGTCGAACAAATTCGTAATGTCCTGACGGCCTGTTATGACGGGAATACGGAAGCAGAAGAAAAGGCTCGTATTGAGTTGGTGGTACAATGAGGGAAGGATTTTTAAAAAGGGAGCGACTGCAGTTGACCACTCGCCTCCCTATCGACGTTGTAGCTTCTGTACATCAGACGGGATCCAATGAACAATCAATGCGCCTTCCCCTTTGCTTGTATGGAGCAGACACAAAAGTCAACACGTTCGCCCTTGTAGACAGTGGAGCCACTGGCAGTTTCATGGACGAAACATTCGCGCGGCAAAACGGTTTCCCTCTCACCAGAATTTCTACTCCTCGAATCGCAAGAAACGTAGATGGAACAATCAACAAGAGCAGTATAGTGCAATATCAAACATCCCTCGCCATGAAAATAGGTACACGAGTCTACCCCTGGACTTTCTTGATTTTAGCGCTCGGGAAAGAACATCTCATTCTCGGTTTGCCTTGGCTACGAAAGTCTAACCCCGATATTGATTGGGAAACCGGCACTGTTACTATTCCCGACGAAGAGACACGATACCTATCAACCAACGTTAACCCCGCCATCAGTAAACAATGGAAAAAACGCTTTGGCCCAGACCAGACCTTGGTGAGAAAGATCACTCTTGCCACGACTCTGGCCCAACAAACTGAGAAAACCACCATCGAATTACCTCCCCAATTCCGCCAATACGAGGACGTATTCGCCGAACCAAAATCCGGACAACTTCCCCCTTCTCGACCTTTTGATCATGCCATCACCCTGACACCTTCGTTTGTCCCTCGCATCGCAAAAACTTATTCCCTAAATCCTGCCGAACAAGTTGCTTGTCGGAAGTTCCTAGACGAGAACCTACAGACTGGAAAGATTGTTCCCTCCATTTCCCCTCAGGCATCCCCCTTTTTCTTCGTACAAAAGAAAACAGGTGATTTACGACCTTGTCAAGATTATCGTTACCTCAACGAGCACACCGTTAAGAACGCCTACCCCCTTCCCCGAATCTCCTCCCTGATTGATCAACTGAAAGAGTCAACCATCTTCACCAAATTCGACGTTCGATGGGGATACAACAATGTCCTCATCAAACCTGAAGATCGTTGGAAAGCAGCGTTCATCACTCCTTTTGGACTCTTCGAACCCACCATAATGTTTTTCGGACTCTGCAATTCCCCCGCAACCTTTCAAGCGATGATGAACCACCTATTTCGGGATTACTTAGCAGAGGGCTGGGTGATCATTTACATGGACGATATTCTCATCCACTCCTCTGACTTAACATTGCATCACCATCGCACCCATCTAGTTCTTGAACGGTTACGACGTCATCAACTCTATTTGAAACTGTCGAAATGTACTTTCGATGCGTCCGAGATTGAATATCTCGGGATGATCATCGCACATCACCAAGTGAAGATGGACCCAGTGAAACTACGAGCCATCGAACAATGGGAACCCCCTCGATCTGTAAAGGGGATCCGTTCTTTTCTTGGGTTCTGTAACTTTTACCGAAAGTTTATCCCGAATTTCTCCTCTCTCGCTGCCCCACTCCACCAACTGACGAAGAAAAACCAACCGTGGGACTGGAATGCAGCGTGCACTACCGCGTTCTCCACGATCAAAACCATTTTCTCCTCCGCTCCCATGTTACTCTTGCCTGACTTGTTGAAACCCTTCGTCGTAATGACGGACGCCTCACTCACGGCCACAGGAGGGGTCCTCATGCAACGAGACGAGAATGGGGATTTACATCCGTGTGGCTATCTCTCACATATGCTTACCCCCCAGCAACGGAATTATGATATCTATGATCGCAAACTTTTGGCCGTCATTCATGCACTTACCGAATGGCGCCATTACCTCCAAGGGACCGGTCGTACGGTTGAAATATATACTGATCATAAAAACCTCTCATACTTCCGACAACCTCATCATCTCTCCCGTCGACAAGCCCGCTGGATGCTTTTCCTTCAGGACTTCGACTTGAAGTTTGTGGTCAGGCCTGGCACCTCAATGGGTCCCGCCGACGCTTTGTCTCGAATGCACGAAGTTGGTACTGCTGGCGACAACGCCGACGTGACTCTCCTCTCTCCCGACCTCTTTTTGGCCAGAATTGACGCTTCCCTGCTCTCTACCATCCAGGAGTCATCCCGTACCGATCCGCTCGTTCTCTCCGCCCGCTCTTCCATTCAACAGGGCGTCCCCCTCTTCTCCCGCTCCTCTCTCCGCGATTGGCAACTCTTACCAACCGACGGCTGTCTTTACTTCCGCTCTCGACTCTACATTCCCCCCGCCGCTCGTTCCTCTCTCGTTCAATCCGTCCACACATCCCCCTCCGGCGGTCACGGTGGGATTTATCGTACACTTTCTCTTTTACAACGTGACTATTGGTGGCCTGGTATGGCCTCTTTTGTCCGTCGCTTCGTCTTGGGCTGCCCCCTTTGTCAATCCAGCAAGGTGAACACACGTTCCTGTTACAATTCACTTACATGTTCCCCTTGGCCCAGGGCTAAGGGCATTACCTCTTATAGTCAACCCTTGACCATGGGTTGTGGGCTTACCCTTATATAGCGATGACTCAGCATGGTCTGTGCACCATGGCTGATAGTATATAAGTAGCACTATAATGTAGTAGCACTCTAAGTTGAATCTCATTGTTACATCACCTAGTGTGGGCCTGTAACTTCTTGTGGCCTCATCCTTATCCTGCCACTGTGCCTTGAGGATTCCCAATGATACCTCATCATCCCAGCAGATGCCCTTGATGACTCATCACCATTCTTATCTCCATTGTCCTCGTGTTTGTGCTAGCAGTCCTAGCCAATATCATCTCCTTCATCACTGTCTTCCTCTTAGCATTCGCCATCGGGCTCCATCTTATTGTCGCCCTCATAGTCACCGCCATTCGAAGTTATTGGCTCACTACATAACAGCCATTCCATGAGTGCATGAATAACAGCAAGAAGTTCACGATCATAGATATCATAGTTTTGTTCAGCAGGAGAAAAGGTACAAGAGAGATAGCTGCAGGGATGGAGATCACCGTTGACATCACGCTGCATGAGAACACCTCCTGAGGCGAGTAAGGACACATCTGTCATGATGATAAATGGTTGTTGAAGATTAGGCAGAGAGAGAACAGGAGCAGTGAGGAAGATCATTTTCAGTTTAGTGAACACATCCTGGCATGATGAAGACCACTCCCAAGGAATGTCCTTCTTGGTAAGACAATGTAATGGTGCAGCAAAAGTGGTGAAATTGGGAATGAACCATCGATAGAAATTGCAAAAGCCTAGGAATGAATGAACTCCTTTCAATGACTTGGATAAAGCCCAATCAGTGATTGCAGCTACTTTGACAGGATCCATCTGAAGACAATTATGCAACACAATCATACCGAGGTATTCCACCTGTGAAGCATCAAAAGTACACTTCACCAATTTGAGGAACAAATCATGTTCCTGTAAACAGAGAAGGACTTTGTGCATTCAATCATGGTGAAGAGAGGGATTGGAAGAGTGGATAAGAAGGTCATCCATATAAATGATTAACCATCCTTCTGCCAAATAATCATGGAAGAGGCAATTCATCATTGCTTGAAAAGTTGCAGGAGAATTGCATAACCTGAAAAACATGACAGTTGGTTCAAACAAGCCAAATGGAGTAATGAAGGCCACCTTCCAACAATCCTCAGTTTGGATGAGGACATTGTTATATCCCCAACAGATGTCCATTTTAGTGAAAATGAAGGATTCTTTCAACCTATTGAAGAGATCAGAAATGAGTGGAAGTGGATAGGCATTCTTCATGGTATGTTCATTGAGGTACTGATAATCCTGACAAGGACAAAGATCCCCAGTCTTTTTGGGCACAAAGAAGAAAGGGGAGGCTTGTGGTGATTGTGAAGGGACTATTTGTCCTGTCTTCAGATTCTTGTCAAGAAATTTCCAACAGGCAATGAGTTCAGTGGGGTTCAGTCAATATACTTTTTCAATTTTCAGGGTAAATGTGGAGGTTAAGGTGATGGCATGATTGAGGTCACGAGAAGGGGGTAAGGTACCTAGGCATGGTTCGCCAAAAACATTGGTAAAGTCACTAATAAAAGACGGGATAGAGACTTGGTTCATCAGGTTTTCTTGGGTGAGGGAGGTTGATAAAGTTGTTTTTGCAATAGAATAAGATATCTGATAGTGTTTTTGTTATGAATCCATAGGACCACCCTTGAACCCCTGGATCATCTTTTCTGATCCTCCAGAAACTGTTTTCGCACTAAAGGCACTTTTGTCTATAGGAGGGACCAAAACCCAAAATCTTCGCCCATAAATCCTGGACCAATGGACCGATCCCTTGGCCCCAGCTCCTGTCCCCAACTCATATGCATCTAGAAGCACCCATGGACGCCCTTATCTCCCATAGATTCCACCCCCTTGGTGGCAGATCTCTAGATGACTGCAAGGGTGACTTATGCATCAAACATGCGATCTATCATATCCAGGGCTATGTTGCCACTGCAGCAAGGATCCCTCCTGGATATACTTCCATTCTACATGTGCTTTACATGCCTCCTCATACCCTAGCCCATGTAATCACTAGATCTAAGTACAACTCATGTAAATAGTTAGTTAGTATATAAAGCCCAAGGAACTTGACCAGGGGACTCTCCAGTCGAGTTCTCTTGGTGTTCTCCCTCTGGTAGGAGGCCCTGGCAAGATAGACTCAGTCCCACACATCACCCTTTCTCATATTCTCACTTATACTTTGGCCCCCTCTTCATAGATCTCAATCATTAGGCTTATCTAGGCCTAGTGTAGAGATCAGAGGTGTTTCAGTTTTCTCCATTGTTTTGCAAGCCAGACATTGGGCAAAAAATGTAAGAATCATAAAAGGAGTGCTCAATCAAAGAAGACATGAGTTGGTTGGGATGGAAGACCAGGGAGATGCACTTCCCCTTTTGTCCAATTGATCAAAGGGTTTGTTTGTCATAACCAAGGGAGTCCCAAGATAGCATGTTCTTTTCCTAAATAAGTGACAAGAAATTCCCATTGTGCTGTTCATCCAGGTATGGTAGCAGTGAGGATTGCTTTATGGGTAATTTGTGCTCCTTTGTTGTGAGTGCCATCTACATTTCTGACTTTGATTGGATCTGAAAGGGGAAGGAGGGGAATGTGATGTCTTTTATTGAGAAAGCTTTCTGTGGTGCTGCTGTCCACGAGGGCTGAGGTGTTGATGATTCTTTGACCAATAGTTAAAGAAAGGGGAAGATGTATTGATTTTGTTGCTCTTCCACTAGTATACATGATGGTCACTTGTGTAGATAAGGGAAAAGGAGCTGTCAACATGGCATTTTCCCTGCCTAAAAATCCAATCCTATATGGGCGATTTCTTCCGCTCCAGTTTCTTCAGTGTTGCTATAGCAAGCTTGTAACACCTGATGGATTTGATCTGGAGTTGTCCCTTGGGCTACGAGTGTAGCAATATATTGATCCAGTCCATTTGTGATGTTGGTTCTGATATTTTGCCAAAAAGAGTTCTGTCCTCCTCTGTTGGTGAGACATTGTTGAAAAGGATTAGTGGAGGAAGAGGGTCAGGGAGCAGAAAGGGGATGATCCTTCCTGGGTTGTTGTTGTCCAGCAGATCCTCCTTGGTGATTGCCAGAATGACACCTGATGTGATGACAGATAAAACATCAGTTTTCTTGCAGATGCTTGGCTCTATTGGCAGAGGAGAGAAAGACTGCATCTACATCCATAGCATTTGGATCTCTAGTTTGCCCAATGTTTAGTGATCCTCTGACTCTTAATGCTCTGATTCGCTATTGCTGTGCATGAAATTTTGCAGCTGTGGTCACCCATTTGTCTAGGGTGGCAGGTAAAACTCCCATGGATAGGATCATCTGGGCAATTTGGGGATCAAGCCCTCCGGCAAAAGCATCAATAAGGGTGGCATCATCGGTTACTCCAGAGTGAGCAGCATAAAGCTGAAAATCAGCTAGATAGTTTTGAAATCCCTCTTCTTTGTCTTTGAGATTTTGGCACATGTTCAACATTTTTCATCTAGCTTCTGTCTTGAAGTTATAGGGATAGAACATTTTGCCAAAGTCTTCCATGAAAACATCATAGGTCTTTTGAGCAGGAGGCAAAGCTGCGTTATTCAACTTTGTGTACCACTTCTTGGTGAAGGGGACTCCTCATCCCTTGGTAAATTTGCTAAGTGTGGCAAGAATTTTGTCGCCATCAGTAATGTAAATGGTGGGGTTCAATGTAAAGTAGGCAGTCATCGCCATTCCCCAGCTTACTGCTTTGGATGTTTCACTGGTGAAATCTGAAGGCATTCCTGCCTTTCATTCAGGGGGATTGGGGGGGACGTTCATGGCTGGAGGAGATGGGGGAAGGAGTTGAGGAAAGGGGAGGGATGGTGGAAGGGCAAGGGGTGTTAAGACAGGTGGGGGGAAAGGGGGGGCAAAAGGTGGAAGGTGGTATGTTGATTGAGTGGAAAAAAGGGCAATGGGGGATCCTGGCTCTTCTTCCTCAGGAGGAGGGGGAGGGGGAGGAGAGGGGGAGGGAGCATGAAAATGGTAACAGGGTGGAATGGCTGGAGTGTAAATAGCATCTCAGCACTGAGAAGCTAGTTCTTTTGTTATGCTTTAGTGGAGAATAGACCTTCTAGTTACTAGAGTAATCCAGTAACCTTAGAAGTGGACCAGGAAGATCTAGGAACTACATTGGATTGTGTAGAACTAGCTTAGTGATACTGGTACATGCATGAAGTATTTATCCTATCCTATATGGCGAACAGACCAAGCAGTGTCTAACTAAAAAGAGTAAGACCAAACCTATGGGGAATGCCAAGAACTAGGACTGTGAGATAATTGGGGACATGAGGAGAACACGAGGTAATCCTAGAAAGGAAAAAGTGTTCAAGTGGACATAGAGAAAACAAGATGAAGATGAAAGATGTAGAAAATTGTAACACTTTTATTGGTAAGAAAAAGCCTGGAAGAATATCCTAGTATGTTATTCTTCTCTTCAAGAAGGGTTGGCTTTATGGCTGTGGCCACAAGGAACACCCCCAGACCAGTTTTGGATGCAATCTGCTCTGCAGAAACACTAGGTTTAGTAAGAATAAGAATATTAGCCATTATAGAAGAGAAACAGGTTTTATAGTGTATTAAAGCTAATTGAAGTAGACCATAGGGCATTCATAGTGCCTAGGATTATGTAATGTGCATAATTACACAGCCTGGTAACATAGCAACCATCAACAGTCACAAAATTGCCATATTACATATGAAATAATGATTACTGGATTTAGGGTCAAATAAGTGTCCCAATGACATGTCATTTTAAAACAGCTGTCCCTCAATGGCATGGCAACCAAATCACATGACCAAACCTTCATTGGACAGGGAAGAGTAAGGGCTATCAATGACCCTGCAAGCATGTTACCTAATTCCTTCTCACACTCTCACAAAAATCAAATGTTTCCAAAATGACCCAACATTGGGACACTTTTTTGAGCCACTGTATACCTTAAACTACCCAAATGTGTCTTCAATGCCACTGAGGTTGAATACTTGGGAATGGTCATCCCTCATAATAAAGTCTGCATGGACCCCACAAAATTATCTGCCATCACTAACTGGGCCAACAGCATTTAATCATTCCTGGGCTTTTGCAACTTTTATTGAAAATTTATCCCTAGTTTTTCCTCCCTTGCTGCCCCTCTCCATGTGTTGACTCAGAAAAACTGTCCTTGGAACTGGACCCCTGCTTGCACTAAGGCATTCTCTCACCTAAAGGCCATCTTTCAACAATCCCCAGTTTTTGCCCTTCCCAACCTCTGTCATCTGTTCATTGTAATGACTGATGCTTCTCACATTGCTACTAGTGGAGTCCTCATGCAAAGGGACACAAATGGTGATCTTCATCCTTATGGCTATCTCTCTTGCATCCTATCTTCCACTGAACAGAACTATGATATTTATAATCAGGGACTTCTCACCATCACTCACACATTAACCAAGTGGCAATACAATTACAGGGGATCAGGTTCCTTGTGACCATCCTCACAGACCATAAGAACCTCTCCTACTTTCGGCAACCTCACCATCTGTCTTGGAGACAGGCCAGATAAATGTTGTTCCTTTAGGACTTTAACCTCCACTTTTCTGTTCAACTGGGCTCTCCTATGGGTCCCACTGATGCACTCTCTCACCTTTTGTCCCCTGACCTCTCTTCCAATAATGCCAATGTCACTCTCCTTCTGGCAGATCTTTTCATCTCCCTTCTTGATACCACTCTGGCAGACAAAATTCATTCATCTTCTACTTCTGATCCACTGGTTCTCTTAGCATTAGCCCATATGCATGAAAACTCTCCTTTGTTCTCTCGTTCCTCATTGGCCAACTGGTCTTATCAGGATGGCCATCTCTACTTTCACCATTATCTTTACATTCCCTTGCCTACCCACCATACTCTTGTCTCTTTGATCCACAATTCTCCTACTGGCAGTCATGGTAGCATCTTCTGTACTCTCTTCCTCCTCCAATGGGATTATTGGTGGCCCAGTATGTCAACCTTTGTTTGTCAATACGTTTTCAGTTGTGCCCACTGTCAAAAAAGTAAGATCAATACTCACCTCACAGTGCCCCCCTCTTCCCTCTCACTTTCCTTGCCTCCCACCCCTTCCAGCAAATTTCTGTTGACCTCATCTCTGGTTTCCCCCTTGTTCACTCTTGCAATGCTATTTTGGTCATGGTCAATCAAGGTCTTAGTAAGGGGGTCTTTTTCATCCATTGCTCTAAAGCCATTGATGCAGCAGGAATAGCCTCCCTTTTCTACACCCACATTTTCCCTATAGTGGGTTTTCATGATCATATCATCTCTGACTAGAGTCCCCAATTCACCTCCACCTTTGCATGAGAACTAGTCTGCCTACTACATTACAATGTGACTCTCTCCTCTGCATACCACCCTCAAACTGATAGTGAAACTGAATGAGTAAACCAGGAGCTAGAAACATATCTTCACTTGTTCTGTTAGGACCAACCAACTAAATGGTTGGATCTCCTTTCAATGGCACAATTTGTCCATAATTCCTCTGTCCACTCTGTTATCAAAAGCACCCCATTCTCCCTCCTTCTAGGATATGAACTGTGAGCTTATCCTCCCCTTGACAGAAAAACCTTCCTCTCAGTATTATTGGAATGACTTTCCTTCTTGGATAAAGCCTGGAAAAAGGCCTTGGGCACACATCAACTTGAAATGAAACTGGAGACCACCAGGTAGTAGGTCAAGCCAGAAGTAAGGATATATGCATGAGGCAAAGGTATCAAGCCTGTGGTGGATGAAAGCAAGGTGAACGAAACTTAAAGTCATGCACTTGTGTAACTAGGCCAAAGACCCTAAGTTCAAGTGAACAAGACTGGGGAGTCTTGTATCCTTGGATATTTATATTGCAAGTATCTATGCACAGACCATGCAGTGCTACATTAACTAAGGTTCATGTAAACGATGAGAAAGTTACACTATTGGCTACACTAATTATACAGCTACTGCGGAATGAGTCAGAGATAAGAGCAAGTATTGTCACTGGCTGATGAGTGTCATTTGAAATAGAGTGAGTCATGCTGAGTCATGCACAGTAGCAAGTGACTAATGCTATTGGCTGAGGGGTTGAGCCTTACCAATCTGCAGCATAAGAGACTACTGCCATTGGACAAGAGCTCCATGTGCAGCAGGTATTTCAAATAGGCTGAGTAATGCACAGCCGAGTAATAAACGCCATTAGCCAGTCATACTGGTGACTGAGTCATCAGGAGTCAGAAAGTAAGAATAGCCCATAGGGCCGAAGGGTGACTCATGAGTCATACATAGCCTTGCTATAAAGGGATGAAGGAGTCAAGGTGAGTCAATTACTATAAAGGGCTAAACAGCCTCCATATGACCTGTGGAGATAGAAGTTCTGAAATAGAAGGGTCATATGACTGTGGTGCACTGATTAGATATGATCACGTGACAGCTACCAATAAGATTGTAACAATAGAAAGTAAGGAAAACATTATACTACCTTACCATTAGGGTTCACTTGGAGTGTACACTTCTTATGATGGTAGGGTTCCACAGAGGAATACAGCCATGACCTGTCTTACCATTTCATTAATATCAAACATTGGTGCTTTATCTTATAGCAACAAATATGCATAATATGCATAATTTCATAACACAACTGGCATAACAATATATGTGGGAATGAATCTGCAGTAAGTTCTCCCTATGGAAGGTTAGTGATCAAGTATGGTTAGAAACAAGAAATCTCCACTGTGGCTCACCTTGGCAAAAATTAAATCCCCTTAGAGAAGGCCCCTTTGAAATAATGAAAGTAGTCTCCCCTGTAGCATACCAGCTCTGACTCCCACCATCCTGGAAAATTCACAACATCTTCCATACTTCTCTTCTCTCTTCTTACTGAGAAATGGCAGAACACAGGAAGAACCTGCAAAGACCCCCTTTAGTGGAAATAGATGGGGATGAGGAGTGGGAGATAGAAAGGATCTTACAACATAAAGGTCCAATATGGAGTCAGAAATACCTTGTCCAATGGAAGGGGTATTCCCAAATGGAGAACACTTGAGAACTGGAATGGAACTTATCTGGTGCACAGACCATGTTAAGGGAATATAAACAAATCCACTCTTCATAACCTCCCTCACTTCCCAAATCATGCCCCCCAATTGAAACATCTCCCCCACTAAACATATGCCTCTCTTTGCCACCCACCAAATACCTACTGTTTTTCCCATCAAAGTAAATCTTTTCCCTCCTCTTTCCCAATGGCTAGTCTTCTCTGCAATGTTACAAGATGCCCCCATCTTTCTCCAGCTGATGGAATCCCCTCTCACTGACCAAGCAATAGTTGATGTGGCACAACTTTATCTAATACTAGCCACCCTTTGCTTAGTATTTAATACTGTCACCCCCACTGACCGTCCACCAATCCTTGCTGCCCAAGGGACAACCTGTCTCCAGATGGCCAAAACCCAAACCCTAGATCTCTTGTATCAATTAGGATTAGGATATGTAATCAATTCTCTTCCTTTCCTCATCATAGCCCCTATCATTCACTCTTTCCTCTGCCATCTTCATGTTATGGTTTTTGGATCTCAACCCCTAGTATTGGGGTTGTCTTAACATTTTGTGAAGATACTGTCATCTCCTTCACTCCCATCTCTCTCACCATACAACTAGTTGACACACTAGAGTCATACCATTATGGAAACCATCTTCTTGTTGTTGTCCCAAACAGGTGTATCCTTGACCCCATTCTATATGTAGAATTCCCACATGGCATGCCATCACCATGCTTCTATTGTCCTTATGGTCTTCTTTGCTTCTACCACAAGGTGTTATGAATCCTTAAGAACACCCCTAAGTCCCTGGATCATCTTTTCTGATCCTCTAGAAGCCACTTTCGCTCTAAGGTACTCTTATCTAATCTTATCTATAGGGGGGACCAAAACCCAAAATCTTCGCCCATAAATCCTGGACCA
>JBBPJT010000737.1:0-15615 GCA_038088895.1 Xerocomus potaroensis
TAGCAAGATAGACTCAGTCCCACATCTCCCCCTTTCTCACATTCTCACTCACACTTTGGCCCCCTCTCCATAGATCTCAATCATTAAGGCTTATCTAGGCCTAGTGTAGAGATCAGAGGTGTTTCAGTATCAGACTGAGGCCCACAATTTGCCTTGGAGTTTATGGCAAAACTATGTGCAATGCTGGGCATAAAGCAAAAAATGTCCACAGCCTTTCATCCCCAAACTGATGGGCAAACAGAACAGCTAAATCAAGAGTTGCTTCAATATTTACAATTATACATTGCCAAGAAGCAGGAAGACTGGCTGGAATAGCTCAAACTTGCTCAATTTCATCACAATAATTCCCTTTCTAGCACAATGGGCACTATACCATTTGTGGTAATGCTTAACTATGCTCCACACTTGGGATTTGTGCCTTTCTTGTCCTCTGATTTTGGCAAGCAACTCAAACAATCACATGAGGAGGTTGAAGAAGCTTTAGAAATGGCACAAAAGAAGATAACCTTTGCTTCCACCAGCAATTGAAGTGAAGCACTGGATTACCATCCTGGGCAAAAGGTGTGGGTCTCTATAGAGCACCTCAAGCTGCCTTATTCAGCACAGAAGCTAAATCAAAAGTGGATCAGCCCTTATCAAATTACCCAGGTCCTTCCTAATGCTATCAAGCTCCTTCTTCCCTCTCGTCTAAAGATACACCCGATTGTGAATGTCAATCAGGTTAAGCTGTTTATTGAACCCTTTGAAGGACAGATTGCCATTCACCTGGATCCTATTGAAGTAACTGAGGATCAGGAAGAACTATATGAAGTGGACCATCTGGTCGACTTGCATTATTGCCATGGGCAACTTAAATATCTTGTTCATTGGAAAGGTTATATGGATTCTGATCATTCCTGGGAACCAGAAGTGAATCTATCTCAAGCTATAGAGGCTATTGTGGCATTCCATTGTTTGCATCCTTTTGCACCTCAGCACCTTCACAGTGTATCCTGGGAATCCTTCTTTGCCTTATTCTGCCCTTATGAGAATCTTATAACTGGTCTTTTAGATGTGTCTGGAACTTCACATCCTTAGGGGGGGGGCTTGTGTTATGAAATTGTGCCTATTAAGCTTATTTGTTGCTATAAGAGAAAGCACCACTGTTTGATACTAATGAATGCTAAGATGGATTGTGGTTGTATTCCCCTAGTGGAATCCTACCATTGTATGAAGTGTACACTCCAAGTGAACCCTAATGGTAAGACAGTAAATGTATGATTTCCCTTTCTTCTAAAGTTAATGATCTTATTGGTTGTGTCACGTGATCTTATCTAATCAATGCACAACAGTCATATGGCCCTTCTTATTCAGAACTTCTATCTTCATGGGTCATGCAAAGGCTATATGGCCATTTTAAATAAATGACTCCCTTTGACTCATTCATCTTCTTTTAGCAAGGCTGTGTATGACTCATGAGTCACTCTTCAGTCCCAATGGACTATTCTTAACTTCTGACTCCTGATGACTCAGCTTATATGAATGCTGGCCAATAGTGTTTATCTCTCAGCTGCACATTACTTAGCCTATTTGAAATAAGTGCTGCAGATTGGTAAGGCCACCAACCTTAGCCAATAGCAATAGTCACTCACTGCTGTGTATTACTCAGCATAACTCACTCTATTTCAAAGAACACTCATAAGCCAATGGCATTACTTGTTACGGTTTTGCCTGCACCTGCCTGCAGACACTCTTTCTCATCACATACTACACCCAAGGTCTTGAAGAGCATCCTGCTGAGTTCAGACACATGGGGAAACGTCAAGGGAAAGACATAGATTGAGCAAAGAATGCCTATGCTAGGCAAGGTATAGGAAGGGACTGAAGTTAAGGCTGAACTTAGGGTTCAGCTATCACCAAGTACTACCCTTATATACCTACTAGGATCACGCACAGACCATGTTATCTAATGCACTAAATACAGCAATACCCTATACCCAAGGGTAAGCCCTAAACCCTAGAAGCAAGAAGCACACCTCGTGGGGGATAAGAAGTAAGCCACAAGGACAGAAGAAGCACAGCGTCTACTTGCTGTGTGGGAAATACTACTATCTATAGATCGGGGTCAAGGGAACACCCGATCGAGAAGGAAGTCCATGTCAGGCAACATGCACCGACGCATAAGCCATAACGGATATCGGATGACGATCCAATATCAAAGAGGTATCGGTCATCGGATTGCGATCCGATGACGAGCGGTAACATAATGGGTATTGGATAATCGTATCTGATACTGGGGAATTCTAACATAACGGTCTGACGCTAGTATAGGCGACTAGTCAGATGGGGAGATCTATAGCGGGGGCGAAGGGAGAGACGACAGTATCTTCATGAACGTTCCCTAACACTAGGGAAAAGGAGGATCTGGAACAAAAACTGTAACATTACTTGCTTTTATCTCTGACTCATTCCATAGTAGTTGTATTAATAGTATAGCCAATAGTGTAAAGTACTCTTCATTTACCTGAACCTTAAATAATGTAGCACAGCATGGTCTGTGCATAGATACTGTGAATATAAATACCTGAGGGTTTAGGCAACAAGACTTCCTAGTCTTGTTCACTTGATTTTAGGGTCTTTGACCTAGATACACAAGTGTGTGACTTTGAGTTTTGTTCACTCACTTTTGTCCACCACAGGCTTGATTACTGCCCTGTGCTCTTCATCTTTGTTTCAGTGAGGACAAACCAAAATTTGAGTCCATTGTAGACTCAAAAATTGAAGAAATTCCCCTAAGTCTGGGTTGCTGTAATAGCAAACTGGAATTTGAAGAGGTTGAGGAACTACTTGAAAGTTCCAGTAAAAACATCATTTTCCCTAAGGTCATCAAAGTAAAATCAATGCATACACCCATGGACAAAAGGGCTGACATTTGAAAGATGTACAGTTTCCTGTCCAAGGAAGAAATAGATGACCTCCTTGCCCTTCCCAAGGTTGACAAACCACTCCTATCTAGCAAGGCTGCAGGGTGCCAGCAGATGGCACATTTATTGTCTCCATCCCCTCTTCCAAGCAAACCACTCCTGCCACAAAATGTGGTGGCATATTCATTGCTTATGAAGAGTATCCATATTTTAAAATGAGGTGAAACCTTACCAAAGGAACCCATTAAAGAATCATGGATGAATACCATCGACCCTTGGTCTATTTGATGGATCAGGAATAGGATTCAATCCAATGATAAAAACACCATTCATCATATACAATCATTTGTGCACAATCAAAGACAATTGGAGGTAACTTAACAGTTAGTAAAAGACATACAAGTAATGACTGACAAGAAAGCATACTGGACATTGTACGAACTCCAACAAAAACCTAGACATCCATGATGATCAGACAGATCCAACAACTCCCTTGAGCTTCCTGTGACACTTACTCTTTCTGATAGCCAAATAATATCAGTACAAGCCTTAGTAGACTCAGGATATACCAGTTCATTGGTAGACAGATCCTTTGTCACTGAAAAGAGGGTGGAAACTCATAAACTACCATGCCCAATACCAGTATACAATGCCAATGGTACTCAAAATGCTGGAGGCAAGATAAGTGAATATATCATTGTTGGACTTGACATCAGTGATCATAAGAAACAGATTGCATTAACAATAACAGATCTAGGAACCAATGCAATCTTTTTAGGTCATGATTGGTTAAAGAAACACAACCCCCTGATTGACTGGAAAGAAGGAAAAATAACCTTTCAGTGCAAACAGGATCACACCCCATATGCTGTCATAGATGAAGAAGATGACGAAATCCAAGAAGGAGATTGTATCTTTTCCTTAAATTGCAACATGTACCTTTGAAATGTGTCAACTGATATTGCTGCCATGGCTAATATGGCTAAGGCAAAGAAAATGTTCAAAGAAGCTGTCCCAGAAGTCTACCATGACTATGAAGACATCTTTGCAAAAGAAAGCTTTGATGAACTTCCCCCACAATGACCCTGGGATCATGCAATCAAGTTGTTACCCAGTGATCAAAAAGTAGATTGCAAAGTTTACAATCTGTCCCTGGAAGAACAAAAGGAACTTGACATGTTCCTAGAAGAAAATTTAAAGTCTGGAAGGATTTGTCCTTCAAAATCTCTCTTCATATCTGCTTTCTTTTTTGTAAAAAAGAAAGACAGACAACTCTGCCCAGTTTAAGATTATTGCAAGCTAAATGTGATTACAATAAAGAATTGTTATCCTCTCCCTCTCACTGTCAAATTAGTTGACAAACTTAAGAATGCCAAGTATTTCACTGTTACAGTTTTCTAGGAAACACCAGGTCTTCAGTCTACTGGGTTCATTTCTTCCTTATCCCTACTCCTTGTTTCTCCTGGTATAACAATTAGACATCCCATTCTCTGACTATCACTGACCTATCCCATCACTTGGCCTTGGGTTGTCTGTATTCCAATCATGAGATGTACACGTGTTTGCCACGAAGCTTCTTTGCTTCCTACCTCATGGCTGTTTCTATTATATCAACTTACATATTCCCTGTAACCCAGGGTCATGGGCATTACCTCTTATAGTTCAACTCTTGTCCCAGGATTGCGGGCTTCCCTTATATAGCACTTAGTCAGCATGGTCTGTGCACCATGGGTGCTAGTATATAAGTAGCACTATTTGTAGGAGTATTTCCTAAGTTGAATCTCATCATTACATTGCCTAAGTGTGGGCCTATAACTTCTTGTAGTCTTTCTCATCCTGCTGTCATGCCTTGAGGATTTCAAGTAACAATACCTTGTCATCCCAGCAAAAGCCCTTGATGACTCGTCACCATTCTCATTTCCATCTTCCTCATATTTGTGCTAGTTGTTACACTTGGCCTGGGTAAGGACGAGCATAGCCCTTGAAAAGGGGATCGAGTTCTTGGGCCTTCGTGCTGAAGGTATCAATGCCTCGCAAGCCGGAGGTCTTGGATCAAAGTATCGGTGCCTCACAAGCTGGAGGTCTTGGATTAGAGTATTGGTGAAGTAGACCATCTGACAAAGTGCTAGGCAAGACATTGAGAGAAACCAATGGATCGATTGACTGGTAGGTCAGAGGATACAAGGGAGATTCTACTTGGAGTCTATGGTACAGTGTGCTGAAGTTAAAATAGGTATCTAGACAGTGCATGGACCAAGTGGTGTCTACTGCGGAATGACTCATCTAGAGTCATGTTGAGTCATAACCAAGGGTAGCTAGGCAACCATCAATCAGGGGAAATAAAGGGGAACACGAGGCATGCGAGAAGTTATGCCTAGAACGGAAATAGCATCCGGATCATGGGAAAGAAAGATAAGACAATGGAAAGGTTATCATATGTCTTAAGAAAGGAAAGATCAAGGAAAGATAATCGAGAAAAAAGGGGTATCAGGGGAATAAAACATAACATTACCCCCTTAGTATGGTGAAAATCACCGTATTTTCAATACAATTCGCAAAGGGAAGAGTAGACTGGGGGACCAGTCATGTTACCATACCCTGTATCGTCGGTTTGGTCATCATAATCGGTGGGATCAGTATCTGGAGGAGTAACGTAGTCGATGAAAGACATGGTGGTGGATGGGGTAAGGGACGACACTGTGGATAAGGTTGATGATCTGACCAAAGTTGGAACTTCATCTTCCCAAGCTGGGGTTCCACATCCTGCATCAGCTACATCGGAAGGAGTGGGGCTCGGTTCTCACTTGATATCTGCTATTCGTTGGTTAACCACATCAATGGCGCCCTGTACTTGTTGGGTCACTTGTTCAATCGTGCAGGTGGATTCACGAATAGTGAACAACACTTGGTTGGACATTTCAGCAAATATTTGTTCTGGAGCAGGATGATAGGATCAAGCTGATGAGGGGGTGGATGATCGAGAAGCAATCCAAGAGGAGCGTCTGCTACGACGAGAGGAAGAGGATGAAGTAGAGGGGGATCGGGGGGGAGAACGTCTAGTAGCTGGGCAAAAAGATGGACGATGTCTGGGAGCGTATTGTTGACAATGCGGGCATTCATATAACTGACAGTCCCTTTTTAGATGTCCGAGACGTCGACAGAAGAAGCATGCCTGGGAGTACTGGGGATGACTTGGAGATAGGACTGGACCCATTTGAGTCCGTAATCGTTCTGCTACTCGCGCTCGTTCAATGCGATCCATCGTCTGTTGAAACATGGCTTCCTCTCTTGGTGTCATTGGTGCAGAACTGGCGGATGGGGTAGAGGTGACAGTAGGGGGAGGAATAGGAACAGCAGGGGGAGATATGGATCGTTGAGATCCATCTTGATTGCAAAGGGCTCTAGTTCGTCTTTCAAGGGAGAAGTCAAGATCATCTACGATCTCAGTCATGCCTAACTGATGGAATGCTCCAATCAGATGGTGTTGTAAAACAGCAAGACGAAGAGAAATGGTGGAGAAGGCAGAAGGGATATCACAAGGGGGTAAGGGTTCTCATTTATAAATATCAGAAATGGTGATGAGTGCGGCGCACTGATTATATGCTTTCAACATATTCCTGAGAGGGGAATCTTCATCAAAATAGGTGTCGAGTGCGACAGCTAATCTGGAGTTTTCAAGGTTACGTTGGAGGTCTTCGAACGTGGTTTCTTCAATAGAGACAAGTACATCAGCATAAGGGGAGTGGGTGATGATAGAAAAGTCATAGGGGAGAGAGATGGTGTTGCTGGGGGATGACATGGCAATAGTGGTGTGATGGATGGGTAAAGATATTAATTTTTTGTTTGGGAACCGAACGTCTTGGAATGAGCCTTTTTATAGGCCAATAAAATCTTCTTGGCATTTTTCAAGTTCCGCTCTGGTTCCCATGAGTCATCTTCTGGCGGGTAACCCTTCCATCAGATCAAGTAGGAGTGGTTATTAAGTGGACTGTGATGTTTTAATATCTGCTCAATTTTGAACTGCTCTTCGGATGTGATAAGGTCAGGGGGTGGTTTTGGGAAATTCTTGCTGTGTACGCTATTTTCACAATAGGGCGATAAAAGAGAAGCATGGAACACGGGATGTATTTTCCATGTCGGTGGGAGTCAGAGTCGGTAGGAGAGAGGAGAATACACCTGTGTGATAGTGAAAGGTCCTTCTCTTTTCGGAGCGAACTTCGGGTTTTGTATGGAACGTTGTAAGTTCCGTGCTTCTAGCCACACCTTATCACCTTTCTGGAAAGGTGTGAAATTCTTCGTGGTTCGTGATTTCATAACCTGCTGAGCGAGTTCATGCGCAGCTAAGGCTTCGTTTCGAGCAAATGTGAGAAGTCGAAGTCTTTCTTCGACTGCGGGAAGGTTGGATTCAGCAAGAATAGAAGGGAGGGAGCGGGGTTCGTATCCCATCATGAGAAAGAATGGGGACTTGGCAGTGACAGAATGGGGGCGGTGATTGTGTGCAAATTCAGCAAACGTGATATTCTCCGCCCAAGAAGTTGGATTACTTCTGCAATAGATCTGCAGATATGTCTCAACTTCTTGGTTCACACATTCCATTTCTCCGTCTGTCTGAGGGTGATACATGGTAGAGAGGGAGAGGTCGTATTCAAGGATGCGTCCTAGTTCCTTTGCAAAGGAAGAGGCGAATTGAGGACCTCTATCAGAAATGATTTTATCATAAAGGCCAAAGCATAGATAGACCTTCTTGAAGAATAGTGCAGCGATATTCTCAGCGGTGGCCATTTTCTTAGTAGGGCAAAGAATTACCCCCTTAGTAAGGCCATGGTTGACCATGACCAAAAGTGAATCAAAACCATCCAAGACAGGGAGATCAGTGATTAAATTGCAGGAAACTGTTACATTTTATTCCCCTGATACCCCTTTTCTTGATTATCTTTCCTTGATCTTTCCTTTCTCGAATGAACGATTACCTTTCCATTGTCTTGTCTTTCTTTCTCATGATCTGGACGCTATTTCCGTTCTAGGCATAGCTTCTTATATGCCTTGTGTTCCCTTTCATCTCCATTGATTGATGGTTGCCTAGTTATCTTGGTTATGACTGTTACGCGAACGTAGTAAAAGTAGGAGTGAAGCGGCAAGCGACCAGCGTGGGGAATCCCTAGTCGACTTTGGTTCGACCTTAGAGATGACTCGGAAACTAGGAAACTACGTTTGATTGCGTAGAACTAGCTTAGGTTACAAGTACATGGTGTCAGCATATTTATACTAGTCCCAACAGCGCATGGACTGAGCTGTGTGAAGCTAAAGGAGGAACGTTGGGGTAGGGCTAAGGGTATGATGTGGGAAAAGTGGGGACACGAGGCGGTCAACGAAGACAGCCTAGAAAGGAAATAATGTCCGGCAGACAAGAAGAACGTAATACGGCGAAGTGAGAAGGTGAAACAAAGGACGATCATAACAGAACCCCCGAGTTAAGCGAAAAGTCACCAACTTTTCACTCATGAACTACATAATCATAGTCGTCGGGCAAGTCCGAGTGAAGAATCGCTTCCTCTTCCTGAAGATATTGGGTGCGAACACGACGAGGACAAAGCTCACCCCATACCATAGACTGACATTCCTCACAACCGTTTGGGCAGCACCGATAAAGAGGACATGGGAGACCCCAGTGGGATCCGGCACAATACGGGCAAGAGCTAGCCGGGCAGTTAGCAAGGAGATGCCCTGGGGCGTACGAGTAGCAAGAAGGACATTGGTGATGGGGGCACCAGATGCCCAAATGCGTATCACGTTCGCCGCACCACTCGCAGTGGGAGTGCCAATCTTCGTCATGCGATGTCGTAGAGGAGGAAGCATATAGGTTACTTATGACGTCGGGAGTAGGAGGGCATGGAGCAGGGGTCGGGCGTGGTCGTAGATTATAGGCGGGGGAAGAGGGGAGGCCGTAGGGAACGAGGAGAGATTTCTTCTTCCCCTTTCCCTTCTTTTTTGTCCATTTCCCGGATGGGGTAGAAGTTTGAGTGGTATGGGGGGCAGTGGGAGAGGGGGAAGGACGATCGCAAGGGATTTCCGGGAGACGAGGTGGGGGAATGGGGATAGGAGTTGAGGTGGGTGTGACAGGGGGTATCAATGAAGGAGGAGGGGATGGCGTCGGGGAAGAGAGATATCCCCCAGGCATCTCGGGAGTGTGAGTGTCCGGCTCATCTGTGATCACTTCGGGAGGGTCGAGGGGATTAACAGCGAGAGGTGGAAGGGGGTAAGAGGTGACTGTGGTGACCCGAACTGGCATTTCCTGCTGCCGTAGGTAGGAGAACCATGTGGACGGATGCATGGCAACAAGGAACGGGCGTACGATAGGACCGATGATGTCGAAAGGGAGAGAGTTGAGGACGTAACCGAACCCCAGTCGGTACAATAGGTCTAGCGTTTGGACGCGAGCCTGTCCAAGGCAGGTAACTCCCTGTGCAGCTAGGAGGGGGGGTTGGTCAGTTGGGATGGATGCATTGAACACAAGGCGGAGAGTAGCGAGGGTATGATAGACCCCACATGCCTCTTCTACTGCTTGGTCCATCACCTCCGACTCCATGGCACGGGCAAACAGGGGCGCATCTTGTAGGATGGTGGAGAAGACGAGTTGACGGGCAATGTCGGGAAGGAAATTGACTCGGATGGGGAAGACGGCTGGGATCAAATGTCCGGAGGTAATTGGACGAGGGGAAGAGTTCCGGGTTGCAGGCATGATGGAGGGGATGAAGAGGTAAGGAGGATCAGAGAAACTGTTCTCGTTTATAGTTGGCCATGGGGAGTAGATCCACCCAAGTTTCTGGGTGGTCTTGACAAAAGAGACGGAGGTAGGTCTCAACTTCCTGATTTACACGCTCCGATTCTCCATCAGTCTGCGGGTGGTACGCCGTGGAGAGAGCAACATCGTAGTGTAAAAGCCGGGCCAACTCTCGTGTGAACATAGAGGTGAATTGGGGACCGCGGTCAGAGATCAGTTTATCGTGAAGGCCTACGTGAGGGAATATGCGTGAGAAGAAAAGGTGTGCCACTCCAGCAGCATCGATGGTTTTAGCACAGGGAAGGAGAAAGACCCCCTTACTAAGCCCATGGTCAACCACGACCAAAATAGAATCAAAGCCAGAAGAAGGAGGGAAGCCGGACACAAGGTCAACAGAAAGTTGTTGGAAGGGGTGCAAGGAGGAAGAAGAAAGGGGGGAAAGAGGGGGAACGGTAGGATGCGTGTTGACCTTGCTCAACTGACACAGGGGGCAACCGAGAACAAAGCAACGGACAAAGGTTGACAAGCCAGGCCACCAATAATCCCATTGAAGGAGGGAGGTGGTGCGGAAGATGCCCCCATGACCACCGGAAGGGGCAGAGTGGACAGAGGAAACAAGATTGTGACGGGCCGCCGGAGGAACATAGAGATGACGTTTAAAATAGAGACAATCGCTGTCAAAAGACCAATCAGAAAGAGCTGAACGGGAAAAGAGAGGAAGGCCACAATGGAGAAGGTCGCGAGCGGAGGTGACGAGGGGGTCGGCGATGGAGGCCGAAGCGATAGATTGCACCAACGAGAGCGAGACGCAGGCAAGAAAGAGATCAGCGGGGAGGAGAGTGACATCACGGTTGTCGGCAGCGGTGTTGACGGTTGCGGAGCGGGAAAGGGCATCAGCAGGTCCCATGGCGGTTCCAGGACGAACGGAGAAGTGAAGGTCAAAGTCCTGTAGGAAGAGCATCCAACAAGCCTGACGACGAGAGAGTCGTTGGGGTTGGCGGAAATAGGATAGGTTCTTGTGGTCCATCACGACGGTGACCGGATGACCAGTTCCCAACAAATAATGGCACCATTCCGTAAGGGCATGAATGACGGCTAAGAGTTCGCGATCATAAATGTCGTAGTTGTGTTCCTGAGGGGAGAGAGTTTTTGACAGGTAGCCGCAAGGGTGTAGATCACCGTTGGCGTCGGCTTGCATTAATACGCCTCCTGTTGCCACGAGGGATGCGTTAGTCATGACGATGAAAGGACGAGTGAGGTCGGGGAGAGTTAGGACAGGGGCGGAGAGAAAGATTTGTTTCAATCGGGTGAACGCCTGGTCACATGCGGACGACCAAATCCACGGTTGATCCTTCCTAGTAAGCTGATGAAGAGGGGTGGCTAGTTGGGAGAAGCCAGCGATGAACTTGCGGTAGAAATTGCAAAAACCCAGGAAGGAACGAACTCCTTTGACGGACTGGGGTGGTGACCATTGTTGAATAGCAGTCAATTTAGTGGGATCCATGGTTACATGATTGTGCGAAATCACCATTCCTAGGTATTCTATCTCGGTTGTGTCGAACGTGCATTTTTCCAACTTTAGATAAAGTGAGTGTTGCCGAAGGCAAGAGAGAATAAGATGTGTTCGATGATGATGAGTAGGTAAGTCGGAGGAGTGAATGAGAATGTCGTCCATATATATGATTACCCACCCTTCTGCCAGGTAGTCGTGGAAGATATGATTCATCATTGCCTGGAAAGTGGCAGGGGAATTGCATAACCCGAAGAACATGACTGTGGGTTCGAATAAGCCGAATGGAGTGATAAAGGCAGCCTTCCATCGGTCAGCTGGGTTGATGAGGACATTGTTGTACCCCCATCGTACATCAAACTTGGTGAACAGTTTGGACCCTTTGAGGTGGTCCATAAGGGTCGAGATCAGGGGAAGTGGATAGGCGTTCTTCACAGTGTGTTCGTTTAAGTATCTGTAGTCTTTACATGGGCGAAGATCACCCATTTTCTTTTGTACGAAGAAGAACAGGGACGCTTGTGGGGATTTTGAAGGAACGATTCGTCCGTTCGCAAGGTTCTCATCGAGGAATTTCCTACAGGCTGCATGTTCTTGTGGGGTCAAGTGGTAGACCTTTCCTACACGAGGAATAAAATGCGGTTTCAACGTGATAGCATGATCAAAGGGACAGGATGGGGGAAGTTGTCCGGCCTTTGGCTGTCCGAAGACATCGGCAAAGGTAGAGAATTCTTCTGGAAGGGAACGTTCTTCTTTCTTTTGCTTTTGGGCTAGCTCGGTTGCAATTGTCGTTCGACACACACATTCAATTTCATTACTCCGATAGTGTTTCTTCCATAAGGTTGCAATTTTATTATCCACGTTGGTTGCAAGATATCGAGTGAGGTAGTTTTCTCATGACTGGGGTCGTGTATTGTTTAGTCTGGTTCTTATTGGAAGATCTACCGTCCCATTTTGCCAATCTATAGTGGGATTTGCTGCCCGTAACCAGGGCATCCCTAAAATGAGATGGTCGTTTCCAAGTGTGAGTACCAGAAATGTTAGGGGTTTAACCCAGGGGCCAATTTTCGTGGCTACAGTTACGCTATGTGTGATTTGTTTGGTCTTGTTTCGGGTTCCGTCTACGTTATGAGCGATTCTGGGGATAGCCAATCTTTGAAGGGGAAGGTGATGGGTTTCGACAAATCACTCGTTGATGAAATTTCCTGTTGCTCCGCTGTCGATTAGAGCAAGGGCGTCAACTGAGGTGGACGAGCTGTATATTCGGAGAGGAAGACGCATAGAAGTTGATTCCTGTCGTTTGTTATGTACAGCTGCTACTATTTCGATGGGGAGAGAAGTGGTTGACTTCACTTTCTCCCGTTTTAAAAATCCTTTCCTTTTGCTTTCGCCAGCTCTACTCTGGCTACTTCTTCTACCTCCATATTGTCTTCATAACATGCCTCCAATACGTTGTGAATTTGATCGGTGGTGGTTCCTTTTTCTACTAGACGAGAAATGAACAGATCGAGCTTCGTAGGCTCAGATCCAACCGGTTGTTGTTCGGTCTGAACGGCGCAGATGGAGGTTGGGCGAGGGATTCATGAGGGACCGAGACCGTTCTCTTGTTGGAAAGAACGAGACGTTCTGTTCATCGGTGAGGTCCCGTTGGTTTGCACCCTAGCTCGTTTATCGGGATGATTGTTTGCTCGGCAGCCAACTCTGTGGCAGATGAAGCAGCAATTTTCGCATAAGTGTTTCGCACGATTGGTTGGAGATAGGAAGACTGCGTCGACGTCCATGGCATTTGGGTCTCGTCGATGTTGCCCCGTTCCGAGGTTTAACGTCCCTCCAGCGCGAAGGGTGCGGATTCGTTGTTGTTGGGCATGGAAACGAGAGGCGGTGGTCACCCACTTGTCGAGAGTTTCTGGGAGGGTAGCCATCGACAGGATCATTTGGCTAAGTTGAGGGTCTAATCCTCCCGCGAAAGAGTCGATCAGCGAGAACTGATCTGTAATGCCACTCCGTGCGGCATGCAACTGGAAATCTGCAACAAAGTTTTGGAAACCCTCCGCGTGGTCGTGGGTGTTTTGTTTTAACGCTAGAAGCTTTCGGCGAGCTTCTTCTTTGAAATTGAACGGATAGAAGGTCTTGTCGAAATCCTTCATCATTATCTCATACGTTTTTTCGTCATCAGGGATTGTGGCATCATTGAGACGGTGGTACCATTTCTCTGTGAACAGGATTCCTCGTCCCTTCGTCAGTTTGCTGAGCGTTACAAGAATTTTGGGGCCATCAAAGATGTAGTGGGCAGGGTTTAACGTAAAGTATGCTGCCATTGCCTGTCCCCAATGGACGGCATCCTTCGTTTCGCCAGAGAAGGCATCGGGCAATCCAGCTTTGGATTCTGGGGGAATAGGACCAGGAACGAAGGCCAGTGCAGGATTGGCGGGATCGTTCACATTTACGTTCATGGCTGGGGGCTGGGAGGAAGCTGCTTCAGGGGGAGGAGATTGTAGCGGGGGAGGGGATTGGACGTTCTGGTAGAGGTTACTATCCTCGCTACCATTTGAGGTTGATGACTGGGAAGGGGAAGGAGGAGGAAAGTATCGGGGTGGAATGGTTGGAGCGTAGATAGCTCTCAACTAGTGAGAAGCTAGTTCTTTTGTTATGTGAATGTAGTAAAACTAGGAGTGAAGCGGCAAGCGACCAGTGTGGGGAATCCCTAGTCGACTTCGGTTCGACCTTAGAGATGACTCGGAAACTAGGAAACTACGTTTGATTGTGTAGAACTAGCTTAGGTTACAAGTACATGGTGTCAGCATATTTATACTAGTCCCAACAGCACACGGACTGAGCTGTGTGAAGCTAAAGGAGGAACATTGGGGTAGGGCTAAGGGTATGATGTGGGAAAAGTGGGGACATGAGGCGGTCAACGAAGACAGCCTAGAAAGGAAATAATGTCCGGCAGACAAGAAGAACGTAATACGGCAAAGTGAGAAGGTGAAACAAAGGACGATCGTAACAATGACTCGACATGACTCCAGATGAGTCATTCCGCAGTAGACACCGCATGGTCCATGCACTGTCTTGATACTTACTTAAACCTTCACACACTGTACCATAGACCCTAAGTAGAATCTCTCTTGTATCCTCTGACCTACCAGTCAATCAATCCATTGGTTTCTCTCGATGTCTTGCTCTGCATCTCATCAGATGGTCTACTTCACCGATACTTGATCCAAGACCTCCGGCTTGTGAGGCACTGATACTTTGATCCAAGACCTCCAGCTTGTGAGGCATTGATACCTTCAGCTCGAAGGCCCAAGAATCCGATCCCCTTTTCAAGGGCTATGCTCATCCTTATCTAGGCCAAGCGTAACAAAAGATTCTACTTCTTCTTGATAGCGCCACCATCGTTGTGCGCGCCACCCTCCCCTCACCATTGCCCACCGAAACCCCCGAAACTTCCCCAACCTCTTCGCTGCCTATCGAGGTCAGCGCACTCCTACTCCTCCCACCCCAGAAGAAGAAGCTACAGATACTGAGACTTTAACCAACGAAGATCTCAGCTTAGAACCCCCCGATCAGATAACAGTTGCATTGAGTCAATTGTTTTCTCAGATATCTTCACCATCCACTGCTCTTTCCCCTTCCCCAGTACAATCCTTTCCTCCCCTCCCCGCATACTTAACCACCCCCCTTCCTCCCCCAATGACAACCCAACAGAAACCCGTTGAGCTCCACCTCAACACTCCTGATGAATACAACGGATCCCCCTCCAGAGCAGCAGACTGGCTTAGTAATGTACGAACATACCTTCTAGTAAACAAAGAAGTGTACAACAACGATGATAAGAGGGTTGCATTTGCACTCTCATATATGAAGAAAGGATCTGCCTTAACCTGGGCCACTGTGGTCCAAAACCAGGCATTGGATGCCCAATCTTTTGGGTCTTTTACAGATTTTGTTGCGAAGTTCAAAGCTGACTTCAAACATTCCGATCAGAAACACCAGGCGCTGGGATGGCTTACGACCTACTGCGTCCGAAATAACGAGAACCTGACTGGATATATTAACCAGTTCAAGATGAAAGCCGTTCAGGCTGAACTAAACGAAACTTCTGACTCAGCAGTACTCATTTCGTACTTTGCTGCTGGAATACCCCCCTCCCTGATGTGACGAATCCAATTCATGGATACCGTCCTGACCAAGATCACTGAATGGTATATGAAGGCTGTTCATTTCAAGACCCAATGGGACCTTGCAGACCGCATTGAAAGATTGCACTCCTGATCCTCCCCCTCTACCTACGTACTGTTACAGTTTTACGACAGGACACCCATTGTTGGTCTTAACATTGGGGTCCTTAGTCTAACGGTTCATTTCCTTCTCCTATCCCCCGCCCCTCCTACGGTATATGATTAGATTTCCCCTTATTATTG
>JBBPJT010000738.1:0-15607 GCA_038088895.1 Xerocomus potaroensis
TAACTTATAACTCGTGCTCGTGCCCAACAAGTAATGATCGTTTTGCAGGATCGGAACCAGACCAGTGTCTTTTCGAAACAGTAAACCGCTTCACCACTTCATTATCGTGGGAGGCTGGGGGAGAGAAGGCGCTGTTTCACACCCACCAGATCAAGGCCTCCAGTTCAGGTGACCATCGCCATCTGACCTGCCGAATAAGGCACACCGTCGATCCTAGTGGTCAGACTCAGACCGCGTATAAATCCCCCATAAATCCCCCCCGGCGTATTGGTCTCCTCGGCCATGACCTCCCCAGCTCACTTCACTCTAGAAAGACTGTATGATCTCAATGGCCTCGTCGCTCTCGTATCTGGCGGCGGTACCGGAATTGGCTTAATGATTGCTCGGGGGCTCGCCGCTAACGGTGCACGCGTCTACATTACTGGACGCCGACAACAAGTCCTCCAGGACATCGCTGAATCCTGGAATAGTAGCAAGAAAGACACCATGGGTGCTCTAATCCCGTAGGATCTTACTTATCGCAGTACCCAATGAGATCGGCTTATGCGTTTTCGTTTCGGGGTCTTTCAAGGTTACAAATGGATGTCACTAGCAAGGATGATATCCAACGAGCCGTGCAGAGGCTCAAGAATGACGAGGGAAAATTGCATATTCTCGTTAACAAGTAAGGAGGATCTTAGTTTACTTGGCATTGGCCGGTGATCGTTGATCGCTGGTCGCTTCGCGACAGCGCTGGTCAAGGTGGCCCTCTTTCGGACGATCTCAACAAACCGTCTCCGACAGCTGCCAAAAAGGCGGAAGAAATTGGCCCATATCTCTTCAACAATGAGACCTTTGAACAATGGTCTGCGCTCTACTCCATCAATACGTTTTCCGTATTCTTCATGACCGTCGCTTTCCTCGAATTGCTCGACAAAGGGTCGCAGGATAAGCCTGGATTCACTTCGAACGTGATCAATATCACCAGCATCAGTGGTCTGATCAAGAATGCGCAGAGGCATGTATGATCGAGTCTCTTCCCTCATCTGATTCTACGACTCAATCGTGTCGTGATTCGCTAGTTTTGCTACAACAGCTCAAAGGCGGCTGCATCTCATCTCACCAAGATGCTCTCTACAGAGTTTGCCCTTCGAGGTATACCCGTCCGTGTCAATGCGATTGCACCAGGTGTGTACGAGAGTGAAATGACCTATGATTGTATCTCGGGTCAAAAGGCGACGGACGGCGTGGGCATGCCTGTCGTGTCAGTGCCCGCCCAGCGCGCAGGAACGTGAGTCAACAATTTCATCCTAGCATACATCGATAACCCCATCCTTTGTGTACAGCGCAGAGGAGATGGCTGGCACAGCGGTATACCTCGCATCACCCGCTGCAGGATACATGAACGGTCAGGAGTTGATTATCGATGGGGGGTATGTAGCTGTGAATCCCGCGCGGATCTGAGTGATGAAAGAAAGGCCATGAAAACTCCATGGGTAGACCAATTTATGAAATTGACTCTGAGAATCCTCACGGTAAAAAACAGAGCGTTCCTTGTCTGTTGCCTTTTGTGATCACGTCGTGAATCGGCGAAACCATTCTACTATAGCGCGAGCGCTCTCCTCCTTTGCCCAACCTTGGAGAGGTGAAAAAGATTGATCATAGAAGTCAAGCAGATGTAGACGGACTCACGTGCGTGAGGCACACTCAGGTCGCCACGAACAGCGAATCCGTGGGACACTCCTGAGAAAACCTGAAAGTAGTAAGTTGATTTATTACTGGCCAAGATATCTTCGGCATGTCTTCGTGCCTCGAGAGGAAACGCGAAGTCATCCTCTATTGAGGGCGATCAGAGAAGAAAATGACTGTGGCAAGTCATTGCAGAATCTAACCTGCGCACGAAAGTAAGAGGGGTCCTGTTCTAATATGAGGATGGAATCGAGGCATGCTGCATTGACATACTAGCGAGTTTCTGAAAATGAGTATCCTCGAGGAAGCCTGGATGGGCAATGGCACCTGTATTGGATGCGGATTGAGTATCACTATTTGTATCCATGAAAGGGAGAATCACCTGCCAGAATAGACCCGTCTACAGTCAGGTCCAGTACGAATGGTGCACCGAAGCAATAGCCTGGAAGGAAGAACCATTGGTCCACGATTCGGGTGCGTTTTGCATAAGACACTCACCGACAGCAAAATACTTCGTCGTTTCAGTCCCTGAGAAGGCCGTTCGGCAAAGTATTAAAGGGTTATGGCGTTAATAGAACCTACCATGCGTCATCTTGACATGTTCAAACCACCTTGGGAATGCTTCAATTGCTGCGGTGCGTGCCTTCAGGGACCATGCAACTTTGTCGCGATCCGGTGGTAGATTCTGGACAGGGACGCCGAAAAAGTAGTCAGGTCCAAGAACGACAAACCCTAAGCATGGATTAACGATATCAGATGACAGCCGAAACTGACACACCCCTCGAGGCAAAGTGGTCTTGGAGTAACTTGTTATTGATGAACAAGGGTCCGTAGGCATCAGCAAAAAAGAGGAGGACTTTGCTGAATGCTACGCCTGGCGGCGGTTCAGATATGTAGGCATCCAGTCCACCGAATGTCTCGATGCGTCCCTGGGGTAAACCAGAGTGTTTGAAGCCAGACCAGCAGCAGGCGCCTGGTGGACCAGCGAGGACGGATGGCATGGTCGATGGATCGCCCGGGCCGGTTGCTCCGAACTGCAGTTGCGTCTCGTCTTGTTTTCTGCGTTGGTGTCGATGCCAACGAACAAGTTATTGATCTGACTCGAAGAAGCCGTTGAAGCGATTGACTTGGATCGATTGACATGAGATGACAAGCGTCGCCGCTTAATACCTACCGAGCCAAATATGGCCTGGTTCAACTCGGTACTCGACTCGGTACTCCTTTCCTTGCTGTGAATGGCACTCTGCCATGTCCACCATCAACCAAGGCTCGTCCCAGTCGACTTCAAAGGCACACCAGCCCCTCACATTTTACGATGTTGTCAATGCTGCGGTCGCCGCCAATCAGCACAGTGACGATAGCCCAACGACGTCGCCTTCACTTGCACCGGGTAAAGGTGCTGTCCGAACACCTTCTCGCGATCGACGTCCCGTTCTGCACATTGCAACTTCTTCCGCCCCGTCGGCCGCTGCCAGATCTGCCACTCGGGCCGTTTCGACGCTACCTGACACGCCTTCTGCTCGAACTGGACCACCCCGGTCCTTGTCCTACCAATTCACTCCTTCTAGTTCCCCCATTGGCCCTTATTTTGTTTCCCTCGATGACCAACCCGAGGTTGAAGAACCGTTTGAAAACGATCTCGCCGAACATCCCCAGCTCGTTTCTCAGCAGCCTCGCTCTCACCGCCGGCAGTCTACCTTCCGCGGGGCAATGGAGTTGCTTGGCTCAACCGTTGATAAAGAGCCGGTCGATAGGAAGGGAAAGGCACGCGAAACAAGGACCCAGGCAGAAACTAGGTCCCCCTCGAGGTGGCAGCCATTTACGGACGAAAAATCTATCACCATTTTCGCCGATCCGCAAGGTTCAGGACAGCCAGCTGCGCATAAGACGAGTCTCTCCCGACAAAACACCGTTGCGTTCTTCAGACGCAATAATTCACAGTCCAAGGATCTACCCCAAACTGACATCCATCGGGCACAGTCCCATCCAGGTCCTAGATCAATAAAACGCTCTGCAGGCTCAGAGAGGTGGAGCAAATTACGTTTGTTGATCCCATCCGCCATACGTCAATCGCCCTCTACGGCTACAGCACATGCCGTGACATCTCCGGAAGTGAACATCATTGACGAACTCATCACTGGTGGTCTTTCCAATCTCATGCTCGGCCTTTGGTTCGAGCGTGACGACAAGGGTCATCGACGGATTCCAGTCTTACTTCACCGGCTCCGTATCCGCATCAGCGATAGCCTACATCCGTTACACGGCCACAAAGCCGTTTTCCGTATCGAGTGTGAATATGCAAACGGCGCAGCTCGATGGGTCATTTATCGGCAACTTCGGGACTTCATTTCCTTGCATACTCATTATACGATATCTAATGCGTTCAGCATCAACAAGGACAAGCTTCCAGAGTTTCCACGAACTAGTACGTTTCTTCATCCTTTTTTTCCCCGCCTAATTACGGGGCCCAAAGGTCTACCTTACCTCAAATTTCTTAAAATGGGCAGCGGTGGGACCCAAGTTCGTCATGCAGACTTTGCATTATCACAACGTGAAGCCCTAGAAAATTATCTGATTAATCTCATTCGCGCCGTGGTACGTGGCCACAACCATAAAAGTGTCGTGTCATCGAATCCACTCCACACCTGCTAGATGCTCCATCCAACCTCCAACAGATTGTCAGGTTTCCTTGAACTTAGTGCCTTGTTCATATCTCTTGCGCAGTCAGGGGGGGTACAGTACAAAGCCGGTTTCTTGCGTTTCGAATCGTCTGGAAATAACCCAGGCCCGGGCCGCAAAGCTACGAGTAGGAAAGATCGAAAACAATTTCGTTGGTGTGCTGTGCGGGAGAGCTGTCTGGTTATTCTTGAAGAGCCCGGAGAAGTTTGTTGCATCTCTTTGGGGTAGCATGATTCTCATCAACACCATAACCACCATAGGTCACTATTTTGGATGTCTTCCTCTTGGATTCAAGTTTCAAGATTGTACAACCGGTTCGTTACTATCGCAAGGGCCTTCACCTTCTTCGGCCGGAACCTGCGGATAGGGAGTTTCACACTATCGAACGCGCTTATGAAGTCGTGGCAGCACCTCAGCAGTCAGATGCCGATCGTGCTTCAGCCAAGGGCTCCCTCACTGGAAGGCTGACTAGAGCTCTTCATATTTGCCACCCATCGTCACTCAAGACGAGCAATGTTGATGACCACAAGACTAAGTCACCTCCTCATCCATGGCATGCCCGGCATGATACCGCGTCTTCCGGCAGTTCAGTTCCATCCAACTTCTCACTTCCCCCTATGTTGGATCCTTCCACGCACATTCGGCCTCTGGAAACCTCACCTCAGGAAGGTGAAGGTCAACGACACAACCAAACATCAACAGATAACGAACAACGGAAACGAAAGAAGCGCCCGCAAGATGTTTCAAAGCATACATTCTACGTCGAGAATTCCCAAATGCGGCTCAAACTCTTTGCAAGAAATGAGGTAAGCGTATGCCTGAGCCCTTACATTATGACCAACACCGTGCTTTCAGCGTCAGATGCTACAGTGGATCACGGCGTTGGAGAAGGCCGCATATACTTGTCAGTTTGTGACAAAAAACCGGTTCGGCAGCTTTGCTCCAATCCGGACAAATGTTGCTGCACAATGGCTTGTAGACGGGGTTAGTTTATCATTGTAAATTCTCATGACCATCGACCGACTTTCTCTGCAGCGTGATTATATGTGGAATTTGTCGAGGGCCCTTACAATGGCCAAAGAAACCATTTATATTCATGATTGGTGGCTGTCGCCAGGTATAGCTACAGGGTGGAAGCATTAGTGATGTTGAACTTATCTGTTGCAGAGGTACAACTACGAAGACCGGGAAAAGACAAATATCGACTGGATAAGATGTTGGAACGGAAGGCGAAGCAGGGTGTTAAGATTTATGTGATATTATAGTGAGTTTCTTTCCTTGGTGTGTATTCCGTGTGTTCACATCCTGAGCAGTCAGGAAGTGTCGAGCCGCACGACACCGACGGATAGCAAGTATGTGAGACTTGTCTTGTTCTTGGCCCGTTCTGACCTATATTCATACAGCTACGCCAAACAAAGATTGACATCTCTTCACGAGAATATTGTGATCCAACGCTCCCCCTCACATTTTCAGACAGGTACATTCTACTGGGCTCATGTGAGAGAATAAGCTATTGTCCTTCGACTCTCGGATTGTTGACGCCTTTCTTATTTCAGCACGAAAAACTTTGCGTGATCGATCAAACTATTGCATTTATGGGTGGTATAGATCTTTGCTTCGGAAGGTCCGTTACACTGCTAAGAAAACTCAAGTACTCAATCGCCTCCAGGTGGGACACTCCGCAGCATGTTCTTGTAGATGATCCAAAATTATCATCAGACAAAACGGTAATATGGCCAGGTTCGTTTTCAAAAGCATTCTATACCACTTTTGATGCCACCACTCCGTGGTCATTCCAGGGAAGGATTACAGCAACCCGAGAGTCTTGGATTTCCATAATCTTCACAAACCTGAAGAAGACATGTACGATCGCTCAAAAGTCCCAAGGATGCCTTGGTATGCATCTCCGGAGATGAGGAGACTTCAGAAGCTAACCATATTCAGGCATGATGTTGGGATGCAAGTCGTCGGTCAACCAGCTCGTGATCTTACTCGACATTTTGTAGAAAGGTATGTCACGAAACAAGTCCAGCCATCATTTCCGTTGACAAGCGGCAACACCAGATGGAATTGGTTGTTGCGGATCAAGGTTTGCGCAGTCTCTGTTTCCGGAGTACATAATGACACCGTGCTTCTCAAAGAACCATACGAGGCGTATGCCATTTCTACTGCCCCCGCCGGATTTTAAACCTGCAGACCTAGAGGTCCTGGGTCTTACTGGGACTTGCGAGATGCAGATCTGTCGTTCAGCTGGACCATGGTCGCTCGGAACACCAGAACGGGTCGAACACTCCATCCAAAACGCGTACATAACAGGTAAGCCCACCGGTTGCATCCAGTAGGTGGATGTTACTGATCTAAGCCAGCGATTGACAACTCGGAGCATTTTGTGTACATTGAGAACCAATTCTTCATCTCTTCGTAAGTACGCACATCAATGGAATTGAGGACACATCTCATAAATCATTGGAAGGACTGTTATCAATGACACGACGGTTGAGAACAAGATTGGAGATGCGCTCGTCAGACGGATTATTCGGGCGAAGCGAGAGGGAACTCCATGGAGGTGTTGCATTATTATACCGCTATTTCCGGGGTTCCCATGTGCGGTGGATGATGGTGATGCCAGTGCAGTGCGCTCGCCCATTTTTTGTTTTTCCAAATCTGATGTTTGAAAGATACGAATTATATTGGACTGCCAGAACCGCACACTCTTCCGAGGGGAAAACTCGATTTATGTCCGGTTGCAGGCGGAAAATATTGAGGTAGGTTCGATCCCTGCGACTTTGTTTTTCTTATCCCCGTTTCCATTAGCCTGAAGATTATATCCGTGTGTTTTCCCTCCGCAATTGGGCCAAGATGCGTGATGGGATTTTGGCCACCGAGATCGTGAGTTATGTAATGCTAAGTATGTCAGAGCGCGTTAATGATCGCTCAAGGTGTACATCCACAGCAAGATATGCATTGTTGATGACAGACTTGCGATCATTGGAAGTGCAAACATCAATGAACGTTCCCAGCGAGGCGATCGAGATTCGGAATTAGCCGCTGTCATTCGGGATACTGATATGATCGACGGGTAGGTCCTTCTGCTACTTGCTCGTCTTTCAACCGATTCGCTTGGGCGTAGAATGATGGCAGGCGGTCAGTTCAAAGTCGGCCGATTTGCACACACGTTGCGAGTCCGCCTGATGCAAGAGCATATTGGAGTTGATGTCGACGCGTTGAGTGATGGACTGTATGCACCGCAGCATGGGGAAGAGGCGCACCACGAGCGAGCACAAGAAAAGTGGGATCCGAATGCTGAGCAAGAGCTTCCTGGCCGCCATGTTATAGAATCAATGTATGAGCGACCGCTTCATGATGCATTCCACTCAATGATGCATGGAGTTGAAGAAGGTGCATAATATTTTTCCTTACGATCGCTATTTTGTTGACCTGTACCTGGAGGTGCCCTGGCTGCCCAACACGCTTTCGCTGGGACGATGTCAAACGTCTTTGACTCCGATAACGAGATGCGCGACTCGGATCGGAAGACAAAGGGGCCATCTGCCCGCGACAGTCATACCCTCTGCCCTCTCGATGAAAAAGAGCCCCTCGGATTCACCAGTACGGCAGCTCCCATAGTCGAATCTCGATCACTGGGTCTAGGATCTGAAGCACAACCCAGTACCGACCAACTGTATGCTCACGAGGATCCAAAGCCTAATGCGAACATCGATCCACCGTTTAATGCACATACTACTGATTTGGAAATGGGAGACAGAGGACCAAATTCCGCTTACGAGCCCTCGCAATCTTCAATGGATGATAGTGATACGGTCGAGGACACGAGTAAACAAAAGCAGTCCTATTCAAGACATCTTCGTGAGACTAGGAGCAAGTGCTCGATTCTGACGCACGCACCGCATGTCCATCCCGACGATTTTGAGGATCCGATCTCGGATGAATTCTGGGAGGGTCTCTGGGTTGCGTGTGCCGAACACAATGTTGGTACTCGTCTGGTCTTTTGTTCAGCTGAGCTCATCAGACTGTGCAGACGAGAATATACCGCAAGGTATTTCATGCGGTTCCGGACGACACGGTGACAACCTGGAAAGAGTACAAGCACTTTGTTTCTCACCACGAACGGTTTTCAAGGACGGTGAATGTGTTGAACCTCTTCGTTGTGGTCTTGGTGTCTTATCTGCGTTAGGTGAAGGGTAGTTCCTCCTCGATACCATTGTCATCAGGCGGATCCGATGAAAGCAGTCCTGACGGAAGTACCGAAGAGTTCCATGAAAAGGATGGCGAGTGGTCACAGCGGGCGAGCATGCCTAAATCGCAATATCCACAAGAGGACAAGGGGAAGGGTACCCGGGGACCTCAACCATTTGATAAAGCAGACTTGGCAGAGATGGAGAGCTTGTTGAAGCGCGTGCGTGGACATCTAGGTAAGGCAAATCGTTCTCGTTACCTCCTCCGATTAAGACATGACCTTCAAGTGTTGCATCCGACGCACTTCCTGGAGGGTGAGGACGATAGCAAAAACTTTTTGTTCAATGCGGACAAGTTGAGTGGTGTTCGTTGATTCGACACAGTCACCTTGCTGACTATAGACGTGAACCAGACTTTTGCCGCTTCTAATCTACGATTGAACACTATTTCAGTACATGTGTTTTCGTGCTGTATACTACACGCAAAGAACATTCACGACGTGTCAAGTTATTGATCATATACGCAGCCCATGCCTTTCGAGTTCATTCTTCGACGTAAATATCGAATATCAGTTTATCTGGACTCGGAAGCGTCATGAGGGCCTGTCATGATAACAATCATGTGACCGACCTTGGATATGAGGCACCGCATATGCTTGATACTCACAATGCAACGGGTGAGAAATGTAGGCTTGGAGTGTTTCTTCGTCCTTGAAGACCATAACGAGACCTAGTGCCAACCCAGCAGATTAGTAGGTGCGCTTACGGTCTCTGGAGTTTCAGTCGATCACCTTCGTCAAAGTCCCGGTCCAAGGGGTGCTTAATTCTGCGACCAGCCTTGACGTCGCTCATCAAGGGTATCTGTGCAGGGAGGTCGCGGCGCAGGGCCACTCTGATGTTTTCAACAACGGCCGGAGGCGAGTCTGGCTTGAACTTGAGCAAAACTTGTATGCCCGACAGGAGTGAGTCAATGAATATGACAGAAAAGTTGGACGTACTGATGTGGTGAATGGCCATTGTGTGTCTGGTTGAATTGCCCCGGTCGATGATCAGGCTCTCATGGATTTATATCGCTGTGGGTTCCTGCATGTGTCAAGACACACGATCGCACAGGCTTTTATCGTACTACTTCTCTCACCCGCCTTACAAACCCACAATCACCGCTCCATGTAGCCGAAGCGCTGGCGTTGGTCCCCCATCTTCCGAGTCCCAGTGAAGCCATCAAGTTTTGATCCCGACACAGGCTGAA
Organism: Xerocomus potaroensis; assembly: GCA_038088895.1. Classification (NCBI taxonomy): domain Eukaryota; kingdom Fungi; phylum Basidiomycota; class Agaricomycetes; order Boletales; family Boletaceae; genus Xerocomus; species Xerocomus potaroensis. The sequence continues at coordinate 9,793 of JBBPJT010000738.1, forward strand.
GATATGCTGGTCACCAGCGGATCTTGTCACCGCAGTCCGCCCCAACTAAGTCTATCACTTCAGCATCATCCGCCTTCTAATTGATTGTTGCAGAATGGTACACGCAAGGCGGGTTATTTCTAGATCTCGACTCAACAAGGATGTGCTACTGACTACGAGGTCAAGACAACAACTTACAACGAACGACAGTGATGGACAACTTATCGGGTAATATGAGAGACTCTAGTGTAGAGAAGGCCGCCAAGAAAAAAACTTCACAAAAAGGTCCATTTATTCACTCGTCCTTGTCAGCGACGGCGAGGCGCGCTGCGAGCCTCGTCAGCATGTCTTCGGAACGGGAGTTACGAGGAAATGATCGTCCGTCCCCTTTGCTGATGAGTGTAGGGTTTGTCAGTATAGACGGTTTCGAGCCGAGAATGGCAGCCATGTTAATACGCCGAGAATGCGCTTACCTTGCGCCACCATACACGATACGGCATAACCAGCCGCGCGGCCGGTGCCACCCGAATACCTGTGCCCAATTCTTCCGCCACCCGAGATCGTACAGTTTCACTGAGCGATACGCATCTTGCACGAGGCCCCTCTGCTTGGATGAAAGCTCGTGCTCCATAGGAGGGTGCGAGAAGCCAAGTGACACAGGAAGCGGTGGTAAATACCGGAGAAGTAGGAATGGCGTGATGCTTTCCAAGGTCGTTTGATTCGTGCTGTACGGGACCAAGTCGAGTCGAGTCGTGAGTCAACCGGGAAAGAGTGGATACTCACGAAATGAGGTACATGTGGTATATCGTGAATGAACCCAGGACGACAGCAAAGACGAAACCAGCTGTGGTCAGGAGAAGTTCGTGGATAGGCGTGGTGTCATCCTTGTTGACGAGTCAGCAAATGCAAGCGCGGAAAAGTTACAGTGAATGATGCTCACCGGCACCAACAGTGGGTTTTGGAGTGACCACCAGAATGCACGTGCAGAGACAACGAGGAAATAAGTTGAGAGGAAGGTAACGCAAGATATGAAATGGAAGAACGAAGGGTAGGTCCTATGGCCCTGGAAGAAGAATGGATATAAAAGTTGTTTTGCGCAGTGTGGCCTGGACCTACCACACACTTGCTTCCAAGCCAAGGGCAGTGGTGATCTGATCGGTGAGTACGCAAGAGGGAACACTGGAATTCCGCAGCCTACCCAGTTTGAGGATACATCGTCGACAAAGACTGCAGTGGTGCGCACGCTCCGGCCGGGGTGCCCAGCATGTACGACACCACTTCAAAGGAGTAAACTCATCGAAATCAGGGATGCCCATGAGGGCCTCGCGTACCCCCACATCATCCCTGCCAGCATCGCCGCTTTCTTCTGATATCCATTTCGATGGAGAAATTGGCCCGGGGTCACGAGCCACACAAACGATGAGCGAAGAAAATGCAAGGAATGTGAGGGTGTATGAAACAAGTAAGTGAACTAGGAAACTTGAAGTAGAATGTAGTGTGCGGAGATGGTGATTGACAAGAATGAGAAGCCAAGAAGGGTGTGGGGCTATCATGAGAGCGAGTAATACTATCAAAAGTAAAACATGTTGGAATCAATTGATGAACCAAACTTGTGGGTCTTACTGCAAAGAGGGAGATAATGAAACCACCTCTTCGGTTGCTCGTTGTCCGGATCATCGTCGACCAGCGTATCCGGAAGTCGTCTTGAGGGCGGCGAGGAGTCGAAGGAGAGTAATGGCATGTCTCGAAGCCTTCTCCGCAGCAGAGGCAGGGTAGGAGGCGGTGAGAAATGAGTGGATGAGTGGACGTTCGGCGTGTGACTAATGCTTGTATCTTTTTTTTTTTTTTCCCTCAGCAAGAGATAGCATTCAGCTGTTACACATATATCGCTACATTGACGGATCGTTCAGCACGTTTCGCCCCGGATTGGATGTTTGCATGTCATCTGGAATTCTCAACAACTACCACAACTACTATATTATTGGCACACACCTCGCCAGTATCGGCACGGGAACGGGTACTCATCATTCTTCTCGTTCGAAGGCTCCATTGATCCTCTCATGCAAACGCCGCAATTCGGTGGTTCCATTGGAAACGTTCCCTCCGGTGGTCTACTTTACCAGTATCCCCCTTTTTGCTTTCATTTCTTCCTTGTACGGTGGCCATATCGCCGATGTCATTTCGTGCAAATATAGTATCCCCACCAGTGGAGTGATCGTCGCTACGGGGACCATTACTGTATGTCTGTTTCGGCGAATAATTTCACTGCCCTGATCCGTGCCCGTTTGAGAACGGGCATCGGTGACCCCAAGTCCGTCAAGGTAGTGACGATCCATCCGTAAGAGGTTGCCCCTCAAAGTATTTGGCGTACTGCGACAGCCATATTACAGATTCTGATTGCTACAGGTATCACTTCCGGGTATTTGGATGATCTATGGATCCTCGGGGTTGGATGGTAGCCTAGCTTGGCGCATCTCCTTCATTGCCGAAGCATGTGTGTGGCTGCACTGCAGTACTGTCCATCGGGACGATGCTCACGCCATTCTCCCCTTGGTGGCTAGTGCACAGCGGACGGTTCCGTAATACTAGCAATGTCTTGTCAGAACTCCGCTCAGACGGCAGTATTGACGAAGATTTGCGAAGTATGAAAGGGTCTTTGGAAGAGGAAGGCACGTATCTAGCCGAATTTTCTCGAAACACATCAGGAGCCTCCTCGGATATTCCTAATGGATTTCGATTGCTCTGTGGTGCATGTATGCATGTCCGTCTCGGTGTATGGCACCGTCATGCTCTCACAATGTGACTCTCTTCGGATTGGATCTATATCATTCTCTCATTCTCTTCACTCATCCAAACGTGCATCGTTCCTTTCTTCTGGTGTCCAGGGACTCATTGTTTGCAGCACTTCGCTGATAAGTGGGGACGGAGGTTCCTCTTGATGAGAGGGGAACAGTCGCATTCGCTAGTTGTTCACTGGCAGTTTTATCTATGTGGCTCATGGCAGCAAAGCGAATGGTGGGTTCTATCTCAGATGTAAGCTCCCGCAGTAGGCTGTGATTATCCAGGTCCATATGTTCGTCACCAACTCTGCATGGTCCTGGACGATGGTAAGTTCCGGGACGCACTTGCTTCAATCATGAGGCTCAGCTTCTTTCTAAAAAAGGTCTTCAAGGTGTATTCGCGTGAGATAGTGCCCATACGGCTGCGAGCAAAGGCAGTGCATTCTAGCAAGTAAGTAGTCACCTCTCTTCATCAAGTGGATCTTGGCATGTAATATCCGAGCTTGCTAACTGGGTTGACAACTTCACGGTGGCATTAGCTGCTCCTCTCTTCCTCCGTGCTTCGCCAAATGGGCCGTACTTCTTATTTGGGGCGGCAACGTACTTTGTCACGGTCGTGTATTATTCCTTTGCAAAGGAAAGAGTCTGGAGGAGATCGAGGCTCTCTTTTCGAAATGAAGGATGACGACTTGGGCCCGCGTCGACTACACAATAAGTTGGTGGTACGTCATTTGTACCTCAAAGTTTTGGTCGTAATGTCTATTAGATCCTTAGATCGAGCAACGTTTTCTCCCACTTTGGTAACCTTAGGTCAAGTCACTCGTGGGACCATTCGATACAGGTACGTGTGAACGGGCCTGTACCTGACTCTTTTCATGCCTCACACTTAACATGCCGCTTTCATTATGACCCTCAGCGGCCCCGTGTAAAGGCGAGTATGTAATATATGGCAACCACAGCCTCTGTTGGTCGACAGCGTGTTCGGTAATCTACACCGAACATAATGTGAAACATAAGATACCCGCCTGCAGAAAGATGGCAGTTCGCGAGGCGAGTACACGCACAATTCACTCGGAGCGGAGCATCCAAGTCGTACGTGACAAGTCACACCTGAATGAAGCTGCATGAGAGTTACTAAGTCAATAGGTCGACAATCAGTACCATATAAGGATACTTGCTGGGTATAAATTCTGGTTAGAGAACTTGTATTCTTCAGTCTTGTCCCCTCCATCAGACTCAGACGCTCCCCAATTGGATCTAACCAAAAGGTTCAATCGCAATCCTTGTTTTCTTTTGACGCCTGGTATGTAGCGGTCGGGGATCGACGCAATGTGTTATTGCTGACTTGGCTTTGCCCCCTCTTCAATCCAGCCGTTGCCAGCTGCCTCCTCCATCAGTCGACTTAGCAAACCAATCATGACGTCCATGATCATCACTGCATCCCCCGCTGCTCGCGACCTCAAGGTTAGCTTCGAGACCGCCGTTACGGTGGTCATCTTTGCGAAAAAGCTCAAGGACGCGGTCGCGCGATCCCGCAACAGATCGCTTGCGCCCATTGTCCCACCTCCCGTCACTCGTAACCTCAAAGTCGGTTTCGAGACCGCCGTCACAGTGGTCGTCTTTGCGAAAAAGCTCAAGGACGCCGCTGCGCGGTCCCGCAACAAATCCCCGGTACCCGTCAGGGTTCCCTCGATCTCATCCCCCGTCACTCGTAACCCCAAAGTCAGCTTTGAAACTGCTGTCACGGTGGTCGTCTTTGCGAAAAAGCTCAAGGACGCTGTCGCGCGGTCCCGCAACGAATCGCGCGCCGTCACTCGTGACCTCAAAGTTAGCTTCGAGACTGCTGTTACGGCGGTCGTCTTTGTGAAAAAGCTCAAGGATGCCGTCGCGCGATCCCGCAACAATTCTCCTCCCGTCACTCGTAAGCTCAAGGTTGGCTTTGAAACCGCTGTCATGGTGGCCGTCTTTGTGAAAAAGCTCAAGGACGCCGTCGCACGATCCCGCAACAATTCTCCTCCCGCCACTCGTAAACTCAAAGTCGGCTTTGAAACTGCTGTTACGGTGGTCATCTTTGCGAAGAAGCTCAAGAACGCCGTCGCGCGGTCCCGCAGCGAATCGCGCGCCGTCACTCGTGACCTCAAAGTTGGCTTCGAGACAGCTGTTACGGCGGTCATCTTTGCGCAAAAGCTCAAGAACGCTGTCGCGCGGTCTCGCAACAACTCTCTTCCCGTCACTCGTATGCTCAAAGTCGGCTTTGAGACTGCTGTCATAGCCATCATCTTTGTGCAAAAGCTCAAGAACGCCGTCGCACGGTCGCACGGCAAACCACCTGCACCTATCACGAGCTCCCGTGTGTTGCCCGTTTGCAGAAGCCCCATTATTGGGGACAATGTGTCCTTCCATTCGTTGGCCATGGACAGTCTCCTTGTACTTGCTACTGCTTGAAGTGTTGAGGCCGTTGAATAACAAGAACTGCTGGGCAGGTCTTACGTTTCTTGATAGTGTCCTTGATCTGGTGTCATTTGTCATGTAGGATGTGTTTGAACTATGTATACCTTGCTTGTCTCGAGTTTCTGGCAACGCGTGAGCGAGAAGCAAAGAACACAACCTTGCAAACAGAAAAATGATCAATCGCCGTCCCAAGATGAAACCTTGATACAATGATACAATGTATTATTCGGGAATACTCTGTGTAATGAAGACACTCCATGCGTGGCCATTCTTGTCCACAGAATACAATCTCTAGTTCTTCACATCATCTCTGAGCATTTAGGAGAGATCCGGTAAAATCGGAACGAGAGGTGGTTGCTTCTCCACGTAAGCAGTCGTCTTCGTCAAAAAGTTGAGGCCGCTGCCATCACCCTGACAGATATGAACGCGTTAGAGAGTAATAAACAGTATAACGAAACCATCGACTGACAATCACGCTGATCGGGAAGCCAATATCAAAAGGCACGACACTCTCCAAAAACTTGATCTGCTCAGCACTAAGCACGATCTCTAGCGCTTCCAGATTGGCTTGCAGATGCTCCACCTTGCGGCCTCCAATGATGGGG